>VMKM01002864.1:0-55210 GCA_008360985.2 Macquaria ambigua
TTTTCTTTCTCTCGCTGGCTCCCTCCTCCCCCTCTACACGTCGGCTCCAGTTTAAGGCTCCATTTCAGCTGCCTGGGCTCACTGCTCTCCAGCCCAGCTAATAAATCATCCGCCAATCTGCTCCCTGAATCGCTCTGCCCCTGCTCCGATTGCTCCAGCCCTCCGTTGCTAGGCAACACAGCGGCGGAGGAGGGGCTGAGAGAGCCAGAGTGAGCGAGCGAGCGAGCGAGAGGAGGAGGAGGAGGAGGAGGGAGGGGCGCTGGGTGGAAGCGCTACCAAATGGCCATCCACTGTGCAGAAACAACAGGCTTCTCTCTCTGAGTGTGTTCCAGAGAGCTGGCGCTTTTCACCCGCCCCAAGTTTCCCCTCGGAGACTAACAGAGCACTATTGTGAGGCTGGAGAGGAGACATATAAAAGGAGGAGGAGAACGAGAAAAAATGATTCAATAGGCCATTGTTGTGTGTGCGCACTTCCTGCTTGAGAGTTGATTGTTGGGAGTTGTAAAACTGGTTAAGATAATGCAGACATATGCACAAAGACGGTATCATGATGACAAACAAAGCGCAGGCTCGCACATGGAACATAACTCCTGCTAAATGTCATTCCATGAAAACACTGACGCAAGACCATCCAGCAGCAAACAAAGCCACTTTCACTCAATATGGAGTCATTATACTTGACTCGTTGTTAAAAGCTGACCTTTCAAAGCCTGCTGTGTACAAACCCAGAGGGCCGAGGACAGTCGGTCAGCTCGCCAAAACCAAAGGGAATAAACACTGCTGTCTGTTATGAAATATCAGCCAGTAATAAGATTGGCCACGGTGTGCAGAGAGGAAAACACAACATGCTTGACGAAGAGAGGGGGAGACCGCAATGACAGACACTAGACTGCCCACATCCTCTTTGCACTGACATCATACATAAAGATAAAGGTCTATGTTTAGATATGCTAAAATGTATGTAGATGTTGATGTAGATATACCCTTTAATTAGAAACCCTCCTTAAAAAGCCTAAACCCCAGAAAACACTTTTCAGTGGCTAAAACCCTTACTTTGACAGACTAAAAGTCCTGTTTTTATATTTACCCCATACTAAACATGGAGATTGCCTGCTAAAAGTTGGCAGACTAAGTAACATCCTCTGCTTCCTTTGGCTTGTACCGACACGTGGTACAAGGTGACAGGAAATTCCAGCACACACCCATCCTGCCTGCTATTTAGTTTCTAAACAACCCTAAAAAGCATTGCTGGCACTGTACCATAATGGTGATAAACGCTACATCTTCGGTGGAGCAAACAGAGCTCCCTCTGCAGGCGAGGGCCACTGAACAAAAGCTGCCCATCTAACTTTCAAATAATCAGCCTACAGCAGGGGATGCAGGGCGGCGTGTTGTGTTTTCTCCGCCTGTGGTGGTTTCTGGTTGGGCAGTGTGTCTCAGGTCTGTATGCTTGTGTTCAACCACTGGGGGGCCGCTGCTCTCTCCTCTCCCTCGTCTTCCTCCCTCCCCTCCCACCTCAGTGCTGTCGGCGGCCTGCTCCAGTCATCCATCAGCTGAAGACACAGCCGGAGATAAGCAGCGGCACAGTGCAGCTGGCTGAGGAATAGACCCCGCCGCCCCGCAGCAGTCATAGATCAGCCTCTCTGTCTCTGACATGGCGACACACAGCACGACTGCTGCCGTGGCTTATTGTTTATATGGCACCTCCTGTTGGCCGATGCATTATTAGCACCACTTGCTTACAATCAGGAATGAAGCAGCGTCATGTGAAGAGACGATTTCACTATATCAAGTTTGCAAGTGCAAGAATCCCTTGATGACCTTCACCGAGTCTGCAGGTAGGGCAGGTGCAAAGGAGTCAATGTGATGATGTAACACTGACCATCGATTTTATTGAGACACAGTGTATCTAAAATAACTTTTAGAATAAAATCAATTCATTTTAAATTCTTTACATCAATGGAGGTGGAAATGATAGCATAAGATTGCTATAGGTGCGACAGCAGACAACAGCCCTGCAGCTGAGACTTGGTGTGAATTTAAGATTTAGTATTTGCGTGAGGAGGGAGATACAAGATTTAATGTATTTGGTGTACAAGTATTACATTTAAATGTATTTGTGGTTTTATCTTTTTATTTTTATGTTTTATTTATTCTTTTATCATAGTTTATCTATTTACTGAACGCAATACATTTATCACTATTATCATAATTATTATTTTCAAGATTATTTTAGGTGGGTGGAGGAAGGCCAGGTGGACATGGGAGGGCGTTGATGGGTGGGAGATGCTACGTATAATTATTTAAAGCTTTCTGACACTGTCATAATCCTGTTTATCAATATTTTCAATAAAGATAATCTGGATAGTGGAAGCAGAGGCGAATGATGTGGCTTGAAATGACATCTGTATGCAATAATATAACACATTTAACAGCTATAGAATAAATCATAAATAACCGATTAAAGTTTTCATAGGAAGTCTAAAAAGACTTGATACTTAATTACTGCAACAAAAGCAATACCTGTGTTCTGTAAAGCTTCTAGGTTTTCCAATTTCATCTGTCCAACTAATAAATGATCACATCATGAATATTAACTTACAAAACTGGATTTACCACTTGAAGGATTCTACAGTCTTTGAGCCACAACTTTATTTCATAACGTGGAACGTGTGCAAGCATTTTAATCAAAAACATGTATCCGTACTCGCCCAGAAAGTGTCAGCAGTGGCCAGCTACAGCCCAAGATTCAGTCACCAAAAACTGTTCATTTAGTAACAAACTAACAGGATTCTTCTGATCTAAAAAGCAGAGGCTGTTCCCACTGTTGATAATCGTATCCTGTCAGCTAATTGCGGTTTCATGCTGGTGGTTATTTAGATTGGACAACTATTCAGTGTTGTAACATTACGTGCCATTTCGCAATAAAACATTTAAAGGCAACAAAAAGAAACAACCTGTATGCTTTTCACTTGAAGTGCTTTTTGTTCCTGGTTTAAAAGAGTTTATTTTTGCCGTCGAGAGTATCGCATAATCAAAAGGATGGGAAGAGAGCTCTGTGTGGGCAGTGAGCATCGATTTGGCTTCTGATAAAACGCACATAAAAAAGTGGTGCAGTGGGATTGCCTCGCTCAGTCAAGACTCAAGAAAAAGCAGAGGACTATTCCACGTCTGACTGTCTGAAACGTCTCACCCACCCATAATAACAGATTACATTTTCCCTTTTCTTGGTGGTTAAATCAACCACTCCTCTACCCTCAACGGCCCGCGGAGTACAGATCCAGCTACAAGGAGGTTAGACTGCGCAGTAGATGTTTTTGGTGAAATATTTAGAGTGCTATATTTAATTTATTTTATAACATTTGAGACTTGGTGTAATCTATAGTTATCACCTTACTGATGCATGAAACTGTTTCAGTGGTGCTCACATCAAGGTGATGGATTTTCAATTTCTGAAAGTCGCACTAACAATCTCACAGTGAAAGATTGTCCCGGGGTTGACTGTAACAAATCTTACTGAAGCGAAATAAAAATGAAACAAACACTCTGTTTTGCAACGTTGTCACTTCCTCCACAGCAATAATGAAACGGCTTATAAATTATCATGGCAGTGGTCTTATCTTTCAGGGGGTGTGTGTGTGGGGAGAAATTATAAATATTTCTCTAGAGTTAGAGAGTCGAGACAAGGTCCGGGATTATGTGCTATGTGGCAGCAGCTGCAGGCGGAGAGAAGGGAGGTTGGGGTGGGGGGGCAAGAGAAGTAAAAGGGGGGAGGGGAGGGTGACAAGTGACCCCGCAGACAGGCTGATTCTGTCATTCCAGCGGCCCCGCTGTCACTTTTATTCACGTCTCTAAAAGAATGCAGGGGTGGGGTGAAAAAAGAGCAGACAGGGATAATGAAGCTAGTCCTCCATCCTGGAGGGGATGAGATGGGAGCGGGAGAGGAGGAGGAAGAGGAGAGGCAGAGCAAGGGGTGATAAATAAATGAAAAGCAGCAGGGCTGATTTCTGTGAGTGCGTCAAGGTTGGAGCTACATTTACACCTGTCCCTCAAGGCTGCAGGGCTGAAAAGGCACAACTGGTGATCAGATCACTGGGAGCTGTGTCCTTGGGCGGCCAGAGTCAAGATGCTGCTTCTCCAGGCTGTGGACACTGCGGGGCAGGTGGAGCACAAACGGCCTGCTGACCACCTCCACCCGCAGACACAAAACCCACCCGGCCCTGAACATGGCTAACACCATGTACTGGACTCCCTGACAGCTCCCCCACTTCAGTTAAGTAATGCTGTCTGAACATGATGAAACTTCTCTGTGAAAGTGTGGATGAAGTTGCCTTGACCCAGGTTACAGAATAAATTAAATTGGCTTCAGGGCTGGGAAATAATTCAATGCTGTCGTCTTTCAGTGGAATTTCATTGTAATAATATGATCATAGCATGTTAACTTTTACTAAATCCTTATGTCCAAATTCCAAGCAAGCATACTGTTTCTGAAAAACTAACAAAGTTAATTATAAAGGTTTTTGTTTTACATGTGTTAAGAGTTGTATCTGATGTCATATAACAGTAGAATGCAGGTCATTGCATTTAACACCAATCTGGTGATTTATATGTCATTTTGCATACATTTGCAAAATTGTGTATACAGTATACAGTTAGACAAATAAATCGGCCAGGGCAACATGTCGGCCAATATTAGCTTATTGCAGATATTTTGTATCGGTGTATATGCAAGCTGATAAGTACAGAAATGCCAAACAAGTGTGAGGTAGTTTAGAAACAGTGTCTCCATTACATAGCTTGACAAGTTTATTTTTACATTGTAAAATGTCCCACTCAATATGTATCTTGGTCACAATTCTATAAAGACAAATATAAGGTATCCGAACGTTTGATTATACTGCATTTATGTTTTATGTTAAAATAAATTACTATCAGCAGATATAACGTTTAATCTTCCACATATCGATATTGGACTCAAAAGTCCAGTATTAGTTAGGCTATAATGTGGTATCATATGCTGATTTCAGATATATAGCGCAAGAAAAGACAAATAAAGTTTCTCTTTTTTGTGTGACTGAGTTCAATAATAATAAAAGATTCCAAGAATATATTTGGGTCTGTTATTACAGGTAAATAACATTTTAAAAAAAAGCCAAAAGTGATAATCCAAGTGATCACTTTATAGCCTGAATGGGATTATTTACAGCTTCTACTGTCGAGCGCCTACTGTACTTCTTTGACAAGTGGTCTGTGGTAGACCTGCTGTGGTGGAGTGTGGCAATAAAGCCTCCCATCAACAGGCCTGCCCCCCAACTCTGATCATCTTTGCAAAGCAGTTTAGCTTGGCGCCAGCAAGCATGCATAAATAAAGGCGAACTCATAACCAGTCCACAAAAGGATGGCTGACTTAATTTGTTGTGATTCGCTGTGGTCCTGCCGTGGGCGCTGGCTTTATTCAAATGTGCCCATCATGTTCAATTACGAGACAAATCAAACCGTTCGCTTCCAGTGGATCCGAGCTGCTGGAATCAAAGCTCAACAAAAGACTGCCAAGCTTCAGCATTACTAAACAATATCAAAGTGGAAAAACGGATGATTCACCCAGGAGGAGGAAAAACTAACATAGAAGGAGTTTATTGGTGGAGCCTTGTGTTTTTCTAAGATATACAGTCAGATCAGTCAGTAGTGTTATCTTTAAAAGGGAGTGGGTATGCAAACATGTAGTGCAGTGTGTCATAAAGCATCAAGGCCACAGCCGCAGCTCTCAGTCGTTTTGACATGGTGTTGCCCAGCACTTTCATTCCCCTCCTACCCGTTCATGATGTGGTGTTTGATCGGGGAGAAGGGCTGCCATTTTCTGATTTTCCTTCAACAGCTGTGGTGAAATTCACATCTAAATTCAAATGGGAGGCTAACATTACCAGCCCTCAATCTTTTCCCTTTCCAGACTTCCACGCTAAAGATTTATTCTGCGGGTGATAAACAGGATGCAGCTGCTCTTGGGCCTTGGAGGAGCTGGAAACTGAAGAGTGCTTTTTTTTTTTACTGATGTCTTGTGAGACTGGGCCAAGGGCCTTGTTTTAACTCTCTCTCAACAGCTCCCTCTAAAGACACAAACCAAGCTCTGACAGACAGCAGGTTTCCATACAGGAAATACCAAGAAACATCAAGACAACTATAGCATGACCCTGAAATAACAAAATATAAATTTTGTTGTGTATGCCAAGTCTTGTTTCCTTTAAATAATTACATTTCAAGCACGATATCTTGTGTCAATGCATTTCCAAATTAAAGGCACGGTTCTCTTACCACTTCATCCTCGGACCAGCACTTCTCTATCAGTTTGGGTACAGGCTTCTTCACCAGACGCTGGAGAGCTTTTCCTGCATCATAGCTGCTCTCGTGAAGCTGAGAAAAATCACAAAGAAATATCCACTTATAATTCTGATTATAAAACAATGCATGCACATATCAAAAAGCAACATTAAGTAAGGTGCCATGTTTCTTTACAGTTACACAAGAGGGACATTTTGAGCTGTATTGACACACTTTATTGAGCTGATTTGTATTACAGAGTTTACATCCAGGAGTGACTGAACCTTTAACTAGAGAGAGCATCAGAGGAAATGCCGTGCAAAGATCCAAGAACCAGCCTGGAAATAAACAACACAGTGACAAAGGCAATCGCTGTGCAGCTTTAAGGCCCTGTGTCACATTCAATTGGGTGAAACAGGCAGCGCTGGAGCTCTTCCTCTGAGAATAAACAAGCATTACTCATTGGAATTGCAAATAGAGAGGAAGGTCGAGAGACAATGACCTGCCCGCTATGTTAATTTTCCAGTTTATAGAGTCGGAATATAAATGCCCTGTTTATGATGATTCTAATCTCTTTCTTGTGCTTGATTCTTCGGTATTCATTGTCAATGTGACGGACAAATCTCTCATTACGCCTAATGTATTGTAAGCCTCTGAGGCTGGGTTTACTACAGGGGGCTACTCTACTGGCTCAGGGGCCTTATCATTGCCCGTCACTGTAGAGCTGCATCACAGCTAAAATAACAGCGGAATCCCTGCAATTCAACCATAACATTTTATTGTGAAAATCCAATGGATTGGTGTTTTTTTCTATTATGTACACTTGATTTCTTGTGCTGGACTTGGTGCATGGCCACTTACAGTGTTAAGTGCGTTTAATGTAGTGTCATCTCGAGAGGCTGCTAGACACCCGTCTTCTGTTGAGCCTCCGTCACACATCCCTGCAAAGGCAGCCATGCTCCTGTGGACACAACACATATGAAATCAACATTAAAAACGGCAACAGATGCCAAGTTACAGAGCTGTTACAATATCACTTAACTGACTTTAATGTCCACGTAGGTAATTTCTTTTTAAATGGTGTCTCACAGGCTTAGTAGTAGAGATGACCATAAACAGGGGTCACCTTAACAGATTTTCCCCTCATTTAGCAAACTTTAAAGGTTTTGACAATTAATTACAAATGGCATCTTTCATGAACACAGATTTTTTTAAAAAGCACACGATTGCTTGCAATGCAATCTGGCTACTCACATAACTTCATAAAATTAAAAAGGGTGCAACAAGACGGCACAATATTCAAACAAGGGGGCCAACTAATAAACAGACTGACCAACAATCAATGGCACAGGTTTAGGGAAAGCAAGCCAAGACATTTTGTCTTTTATAATGAATGGAGTTGAGCTGCAACATTAGTCTATCAATTGATCAGTCATTCGACAGAAAATTAAATGGCAACCATTTTGATGATCGCCATTTTTTTAAAAGTGAAAATGCATTTTATTACATTTGATGCTTCCAGATGCTCAAATGTGAGAATTTCCTGGTTTTCCAGGTCTTACATTATTGTAAATTGAATAATTTGGGATAATTTTGGACTGTTGGTCAAACAACACAAAACATTTGATGACATGACCACTTTGGGCTCTAGGATAGTGTGATTAATCAGTTAAATTGAGGAAATAACTGGCAGATGAAATAATGAAAACAACTGTTAGTTGTAGCCCTTGAATGGAGTGTGGAACTGAGAACAGCAAGCCAAATTACAGCAACAGAACAAGGAGCATTTAAGGTAGGAGCGGATGTAGCCACTGCTGAACCACATGAGGAGACATTTTCTCTTTGCTCTAGGTCTCCTGTCGCACAACGCATTAAATCTTATTTCTCATAAACATATGATACAAGAGGCGTATATCAATCACCATCTTTATAACACTACGGTCAAATCATTGTTTTGTTTACATAAAAAAAGCACATTTGATGTATGCACGTTTGGTTCCTGCAAGAAAAAATACTTTCAACATTTCTACTGGGCAGGGCTTTGACATTATAATGCACAATATATACACAAATGCAACACATTATAGGTCTATGTAATACTGGTAAGCATGAAAAGAAATGCGATGGATAAATATAGACTTTGATGGAGTTTCTACAACACTGTCTGTCACAGTGACAGATGTGATTAATTACACCCGGGGCCCCTAACGACAACATAACACACAGACCTGTTAACACATATCGCTTTCACTGCAACAACATCTGAGGGATCACTGATGAATGATTTTATCCCATGATACGACACTTGATGTAGCATAACATTAATAAGTAGCATTAAAATACCACTCTTAATACCACAAAAATGTGCAGAAATTTGGCTTGACTGATTGCCCTGTCAGGTCTGAATTCCTGCGTTTCTCTGGGCTCACCTTGCGGCTCTGAGGTACATGAGAAGATCACAGTCATTAACCCCTGGCATCCAGACCAGCTCCTCATTCTCGGTCACGGCCTGGCCACCAGGAGAGGGGAAAGGCTGCAGCTCTGGGAGCTTGGCCTAATTAGGTCCAGGGAGAAGGAGAGGGACAGATGGTGTCAAACTACAAATAGCATGCAAGCTTCAAGAAAATATCAGCTTTCAACCGCTTGTCATCAACTTTTCACTGGGTGGTGGCAGCGGGGAATGGGGAGAAGTTACAGTCACAATGATTCAATATCTTGACACAACACAGAACTGCAGTACTCAGGTGAGTTTCTGTCCTTGCAGCAGGTCAGATGAACACGACTGTCTCAAGACATTCAGTGTTTCTTCTTTTAAAAGATGGAGCATATAGAGATCCTCCCTAAATTTGGTGGTAACATAAATAACCTGCTGATATATTTAAACTCAAGCAAGTTTGTATACACAGTTACAGCACAGTTTCACGACAGCTCAGGCTGGCAGATGCAAATATTACTGTAAATGATCATGCAAACTTCTATGTAAATTGTGCAGTATGTCTAATTTAAAAGGATCGTGATTCCACACTAGCATCACAACCTAATAAAATTGCTGTTGTTTTTTCTTGTTTTTTTTTTTTTACATTTAGATAGAACGTTTTAAATGCACTGCATTTTAAATAATTATCTGTCTTGTGAGAACAGTGTTGCAGCTAAGATTTTTATGCTACTACACATCTTTTTTGTATTTGATTATCTTAAGCCTACATATGTACATGTGTATGAACCTCTAAATAGGCATATTTGATGTATATATATGTAAGACTGACAATTTTGATCATTGATACATTATCGGAGAGCCTCAATCTTCCAAAAAATAGGATGAAATATATATATATATATATATATATATATACACATTTTTATGATCAACCATAATGTGTGCAGTAGAGGGTTAAATGACAAGTGATAATATGCATCATACTAAATGGCATCTATGAGGTAAGAGTTGTCAAATTTTAGCCAATTGTGTGATAATGCAATCCACACATCCAAGCGTGCTGTTTCCAACATGGATAAAAAACGTTCGCCAGCACTAGAGAAACCTCTCAAGTCAACTGCTGGGTGATGTGTGTTCTACAATGACTCACTTGGTGACTGGGTCCCACTCGGATTTCTCCTTGTGTGCTGTTTAGTCGCCTGAGAAGAGACAAAGAGAGCAGATTGAAACAAAATATTTACTTGGCAACATTTCAAAGCAAGCTGTCGACATTGTGCCTGTTGAATGAGCTAAACAATTGCGCAAACTACAAAGTCACAACTGGGTATCATAACTGACTGAAGCTTCAAAGCAGGGAAGAAAGAAAATGTCAGAAAACTAACAATTCATGACCCGGACAAGATCAAATACAGTGCGAGGGGACGAGGGCTCTAACTTTCTATTGTGGAAATCTTTACAGGCAAGTCACATGTGAGAAAAGTACACAGTTTGTTATTCTGAAAAGCAAACAAAGATTTTAGGAGAATATTCCTGGTCGACTGCTCCTGCACAGCAAGCTGAGCAGAGCACATTTGCAGGCCTGATATTGTGGATGCAGCAATAAAACAGAATCCCCTAAAAAGGAGGAGGAGGGGTGGAGGTGGGGGAGCTGGCTCTGGATATGCAGGGCGAGAGCCTCTGAAACGGCTGCTGGTACAAATGTTGGTAGCCATAGCAACTGCAATTTAATAATAGTGTTCCAAATCTCCAGCTGCAGTGGATTAAAGAAAATGACAAGATGTTCCTTTTGAAAAGCCTTTCCCTCTGTTGCCTAGGTAACAGCGCCGATTTTCATACAGCCGAGTGCGGGGCGGCCCAGAATCTGTCAGCGTGATTTGCACCCAGAGAAGCTCGCACTCCATCATGGAGACCTGGCGGAAACCTGAGAGGCCACAGCCCTCTGGTCTCTTTACAGCCCTCCAACCACAAAACCCTCTGACGGGTACATATTTGACCCAAATCCCCTTTCCCCTTCTTAACAGACCTCCTCCTCCACCTCCTCTCAGACAGGAGAGAGTAATCCATACTGTTGTGAACTGTGGCTGACAGACGCACTGGCACAGACGATGTCAGCGCAGGCCAAAAAACTGAATTTCAGCTGCAGTAAATGACCCCAGGGCTGCCAGGACTGTCTGCTCCTCCAGAACATGTCGAAATACTTCCTTTCATTTTGTTTCAAACATTCTCAGCAGATAAGGCAAACTAAATGTAAAGCAATGAGAATTTGGCAGACTACGAGAGCCCAAAGCGATGAATAGTGCTGATAAAGATAGAATATGGTAGTTTCCTGCGTCACTAGCACTTCAGATTAGATTTTAAAGGTTTCATAACGCTTGAACACTACCTTAAGCAGTGTTTCCTGTGCCATTATTTGACTGAAAGTTTTGAAATAGTTATTACAAGTGAGTAGCATAGAACTAGCTAATAACTATTTCTTTGGATTTATTGGAGATGAACGAGGCTTGAAACAAAGAAATACATTATCCTGCTTTTTACGAACAAACAGAATGTCTCATAGCATATAATTACAGATTTACTTTATATCTACAAAGCTGAGTGGTTACAACAAATGAACGTAGCCTACTAACGAAGAAAATGTTGAATATACTGTGAGTGAGCGCGCCTGCTGAGAGAAAGTTCTGCAATTGCGTTCCTGACAATGTGCAGTTGGCCAGGCCCGCTGAACATTTGGCAGGAGGCTGTAAGGATGACAAATGAGGACCTGTGCTCCAGAATGAGAACAGCGTCTGCAGACAGCCATGTTTTACTCAGGCAAATCCTGAGAAGCAGACATTCAGATGGAAAAGCTGCGCAGGTCCTGAGAGAGGAGGCAGAATACAGATGTATCGCAGCAGGAAGCTCTCAGGAGTTTCCACAAAGACTTCAGGTATACTTGAACACAGTCTACTTAACAAGCAAAGCACTAACAAGCATGTAATAACATTAGGGCTATGTTAGTAATGCTAATATATCCAACAAAAATACCCATTTTCATTGTTATTTTTTATTTCTTGTAGATAAAATAAATAAAATGGAAATATAAATGACACAGAAGCTGGTCTTTTAATTTTCTGACTCTTAATGTAGATAAGAAAGATCAGAGTTATATCTCAGAGTTATTAGTTATAATACTGACTTCTTGTAATAATGTTGTTTTTTTCTTTAATAAGTCTGTTGCCTTGTACAATAGATAATGTCAAACACGGCCAGTTGTTACACACAGCAAGTTCAGATGATAGTCAGCATTAGCATGCAATCTCTTCAAATAATTACAGGCTTACTTATTAAATCCAAACAACAACGTGACAGTCTGGTCAACTTTGTGAGCATGTGCAATCAAGGATAACCCCGCCCCCCCCCCCATCAATTTCAGCCAATCACAGCGCGAGTCTGTGGCACACTGACATAATTGCAGCACAGCAAAAACAAACCCAACTTCATGGTACTCAAGTGCCATGACACGCAGTGTATAAACATCACAGCTGGTCTCAGGGGTCGCAGAGCCCGTTGAGCTTTGTGTGCAGCCCAGCATTGCTCCATGCGCCATGTCATCCCGATTGTAAACAGGAGCTGCAAAATGGAGCCACGGTAGCCTCTCCGGGTCTTACAACAGTCATACAAGCATGCTGGATGCACATTTATCAGCCTAATACTCGCACTATATACACTATATACACTATGCATTTATCGGGACTTTGATGGTTACATATTAATAAAGGTGTGATACAACGGTATTTCCATTACGGTAGCGCAGACGCGTAACGGTATCTGATCCGCAACGACAGCCTGTATGTACAGCAGCATTCAATTCTCCTGCTACTGACACAATGTGCACACTCGCTTTCGTGCTTCCCCGACACAAACACAGCCGGCAAACATAATGACAACGATGCGGACAGCCTGCAAACATCACACACTTTTGTCAGACAGCTGGAATGCGACTCGTGGAAACAAGACGAGGCAACACTCGCGCAGCAAGTAACAACGGCACGAGAAAACACGAGAATATGATCGCAAACCTACCTCCGGGGACTGAACAAATCGTCCATTTCTGACATCGAGCCCTAAGGTTGGGTGGTGACACTGTGTGTATAATGCTCGTTGGTATTAACTCCCCTCTCCCACCTATTTCTAGGTGCTCAAAATGGAGAACCACGCATTCGCTCCGGAGAGGTATTCACTGAGCTTGTGCTGTGACCTCAGCCTGCACGTACAGCGTCGCAAGCTCGGCTCGCTGCTCTATAGACACTACTGAGCATGTGCTGCGACCTCACACAAGCGCACACACGTACAGACACACACGGAGGCAGACAGACACGCATGCAGGATACGGAATTCATCTCTCCTCGTATGTCTGCGCCATAATAAACAAGAGTGAAATTGCAAGGCTGCAGACAGCCCGCTCAGAATACCAAACGAGCGGAGCAGTGGAGGGAGGGAGGGAGCGCGAGACTGAGATTGAGACTGAACAGGGCCCTGAAGGAGGGGGTTCCCAACTGGCAACCCCTCTGTGCCAATAACAAGGACAGCTGTCACTGTAACACGTGAGACACTCCAAACACCACCACCAGTGGATAACAACAATGGAGGTTCACCGATTTTGCCAGAGCACCTAAATGAATTCAACAGCTCATCATGTGCAATAACCAACATGTCCCAGCAGTCCTTTAGACAAACTGCACATTTTCCCTTCTGGGAACATTTGAGTCAAAGTGGAGGGACAAGTATATAAAACATAAATGATACAAAGGTAAATAATAAGATATAAAAGAGAAATTGAAATGTTTAAATATTTAAATAAAGCTGGGGGAAAAATGCATGCCTTGATATTTGACCTTCTCTTCTAGCACAAGAAACTACAATGCACTAAAATGTTACTGTACTTTTGCATTTAAACTAAATATCTAATGGCATGTACAATTCATATCTGCCTAACCATGGGGTTTGCTCAGGTCTACAGAGCTCATGACACTTATTTCCAAGGCTGTCTAACCATTTCACAATGTGGCCAGCTGAGCAGGCATAACAAAGACAACTTATTTAAAGTTTATTTTAAAAAATTAAAAAGTTAATTTTTGAGCACATCAACAGCATCACAACTGTGGGGAGAAGTTGTTATTATCTGAAGCGGCTAAATGGAATTCAGTCATCATTCATTTTATTATTCACACCTGAGAAAAAAGGCCTTTCATCCTAATCAAACAAGTGGCTTAAAACACCATTGGCAAGCTTCATGTAGATTTTCCACTCTAATCTTGATTTTAACGTAAAAGATGAATAATTAAAACTTGACTTCAACAAACGCTCAAACAATTATAAAGCCATGGGGGTTTCCCCGGCTCAGTGTCTATAATTACACCACATTAGGACCATTCTTTGTGCACTGACAACATTGACAGCTGTAATGAGCAGAAATCATCATTAGACATAACACTGTCTAACCAAAACCAAAAAGGCAGAAAACTCACGTGTAATGAAACATTGTTCATCTCCTGTCCTACAAATTCATAGATTTTAATAGTATTTATGCTACTGCTGGGTGATAGCGAAAAAAAGTAAATATCACAATATTTTGGACTCAATACCTTGATATCTACAACTTGATGACATTTTGAATTTGCCTATTGGTGCCATCAAACAATATTTAATCCTACTAGGGATGTTGTATGGTATTATATGGTAATTATTGTGATATTACTTAATAAAAACCCCACCATCTTGTTTCATATAATCTTTACTGCATTATATCAGTATACTGCCCAGCCATAACAAATGGCTATAATTTTTATTGCAATTAAATTGAACCCATGAACTTTGAATTTGTAGCTGAAACAATTAATTAATCGATAGAAAATTAAAATCGTCTTTCATTATTCTATTTTGGTAATCGATTAATTGTTTGAGTGATATAAGTAAGTTGTGAGGACTTGCTGCTTTTCTTTGTCTCATGTGATAGTAACCTGAGTATTTTTGGGTTGTGGACTGCTGGTCAGAAAAAAATAGATTTTGAAGACGTCACCTTGGGCTTAAGAAATTGTGATGGGCATTTTTCACCATTTTATAGACAAAAAAAAAAAATCATTTGATTAATCAAGAAAACAACCAGTTTTTCTGGCCTGTGGGAGGATTAAGAAGGGTATTGTATGAGTGGAATTGACTGGACAGAAAGCTCCTCACCTGGTCTCTGGGTTATATCCGAGGATATAGAAAAAGGAGTCGATGCGGGCTTTGAACTCCCTGGCAGCAAAAATGTCGGAGAAATGGGAAATGTTGCATTTCCCCCTGTGAGAGAGAAGACAGGCTTTATTAGACGACAACAACTACATAACAAAGTGATACCCTAGCAGGAGCGGCCCTAATTAGAAGCTCTTGGGGCGTTCATCTATTGGAGGTGACAAATACAGCAGCAGGTATCTAGAGCCTGTCAGTGCCTGCTGACTTTGTGGTGAGACATCAGGCTCTGGCTACTGAACCCGTAAACACCAGCTGAACATGTCAGCCCTGCCTCGGCTGCTGCAGCTGAGGTGTGGGAGACAGACGCCGCAGAGATCTGGACAGGAATCAAACCTGTGTGTCTCCCTCCCGACACGATTACCCCCCAGTGAGCAGAGAGGGCCGAGGCACTGACCACATCTTGATACCATTTCCTGCTTCCAGCACCCTGGTGACTGGCTCTATCCAAATAACAGATATCACAGGCATATGGAGCTGCGCTGCCTTGCAGAGAAACAGTATCTTCCTCCCCCTGAAGAGATTAAAGGGCGCTAAGGAGGGCTGTCTTCGGAGAGCTGCGGCATTACAGCATCCCACTGGAATTCCCTCCCGTTTATCTAAAGCCTGGAGAATAAGTCAAATCAAAGGGTGCTCTGTGTAGGAGAAGTTGCCGCTAATTTGCCCTGAAATCAGTGGTTTCTGGGAGACATGGCTTTGGCTGCCCGCCGCGGTGCTGCTCACAGATGGTTTTGGTTAAAGAAAAGGGGAAGTGGGAGAGGTGGGAGGGGTGGTCAGACAGGAATGGATGAAGAGACAGAGGCAGGAACACAGAGGGAACGCAGAAAATCAGATTTCAGTCCAAGAAAATGATTGAACCTGTATATCTTGACATTAAGCATAGAGAGAGTGAGTTTTACTCTAGAGGCTCATGTTCTGACAGGTGTGTGTGTGTGTGTGTGTGTGTGTGTGTGTGTGTGTGTGTGTGGGGGGTGATGATGCACAGCCATTTCAATCAGTGCTTTAATGTAAGACAGCGTGAGACGTGTCTCAGATATGGCTTTGCATCTTTACACATCTGGTCTATTTCTGCAGCCCCTGCTCGCAGCAGTAAAGCATGGTATATTATTTTAATGTGTGAATGTTATATAAATGCAACAGAAAAAAAAGCTGAGATTTCTTTTAGAGCTGGTTCACGCAGAGCTGATGGAAACACAGCAGTGATGTAGTACTATTACCATGTTGCCACTGTTCAGATAAATTCAGTACATTGTAGGAGAGAGTCATTCTTCTGTCTTCTGAATCTGGATCACAGTAATAGTGTATCCATTAAAATACAGATAGTGTCATAGTATTTGCTTGAAGGATGCATTGTTGGTATAATAGCACTATAACAGGTACAGTAAGATAGTATTTTTATGAAATAGGGGTACCTATAGGGGTATAAAATACCCTCATCTTATAATGTTTAAAATAAGCTAATTATCCATATAGATTACTTTAACTGATGTCCAACCTGACAGCAAATTTCCAAACCTAATCCGGACACAAGGTGCCACAAAAAGTGCCATAATTTTCCATGTGGTAATAAAAATAAAAAACTTCAGTTGAATAAAGAATTTTCATTACCACAGAACTTGATTTCAGTTTAAAAATAGGCCACAACTGTTAACTCGACAGGCAAATGCAATAAAACACCACAAATAAAAGCTGAGTGGTGTAACAGGGGTACTGTGCTATAAATGCAAGCAATGCAATCGTAGCAGCCTTTAGGGGTGGACATCAAGTGTAAAAGAAACCCGTTGGAAACATATACTTCGTATAACGTTCCCAGTCTTTGTGTGTGTGTGTGCATGCAGATATGTGCGTGTTTATGTTTGTTTACCTGAGAGCAGCAGCATGATAAGTGTCCACATAGTCAGAGATGAAGAGTTCTCGACTCCTGACCACTGGGTCTGTGATCACCAGCTCCCGGCCAGAGTCTGGGAGAAGAAAAACACAGTTGTACTGAATACATATCTCCATTACGTATAACGCTAAAGACAACCAAACTCATTCATCTATGACAAAGAGGGAACAGAGATAAAGTAGCTGGGGTATTTGAACTCACTAATAAAATCATGAGCACAGTTCTGCGTACACACCCAAAGTAACAAGTACCTCTGCAGAGGTCAATATTATGCCACATAATTCAATAAAGTCAATAAGGTGAGGTCCCCTGAGGAGAGGACATAATGTTCAGTTCTCAAGTGAAATGACCCTTGCGGGGGTTAAGACGAATCAGCAGCACTAAGACGAGCCGGCACTCGTCGTTGACAAATGACCGGAGTTGTGGCGTGCTGTGGCCACTGCGCTCCGGCCTTGTGACATCAATTCTAATAATCCTGAGTCCCTGCTGCAAGGACACACTGCAGATAGCGGAGCACCGCGCTGCACTGAAATGGTTTCTGGAGAGAACAGCATACCAAGTGTTTGGTTGATAACCTCAATGACATCTCCAAACTAAAGCCTTCCCCCTGACACAAGTGATACTTGGATTATTATAGGAAAGGAAAACAGCACAACACAACTGGTTTACTTATAACTGGGGCTGCATGTGTTCTCTGGCTAGAAGGCTGTTTTTGCACAGTACAAATGTTGAGTTGGCTGTACTCTGTGAGGCAAACTGAGAAAAGCTCAGCCGTACGGGGAACGTTAGCTAACAAGAACTACTAACTGCTAACAGGATGTGTCAACAGGTGAGTGTGTGTGTTGTGAGACTAAACATACACTGCTGCTTTTTCTCAAAACTTAGCATTCTTAAGAGAAATACAGCCAGGAATCTATATCTTTAAAAAACTCAAAGAGACAAACACAACAAAGAGACTCAAAGAAGGACTGAGAAAATATTAATGATTGATTGATTAATTAATGGTGAATATTTTGTAAAATCCATATAGTTATTCATCAAGTGATTATTCCAACTATTACATGTCAATGTTAAGTCTGATTTTCCTCCCTGACATTTCCTTTTTGTTATCAGGATTTGATATTCAGTTGCTAAAAAACAGTGACAGTGCTTATGTTCCTTTAGATGTGTATGTGTTAGAGTGTGACGAGTCCACTGGCACTGATGGTGTTGAGAGTGTGTGCTCAAGGGCCACATGACACTGCAGGTTATTAACACTTGACGGTGCTGCTGTCTGGCCTGAAGGAGTGTTACCCGGGGAACAGCATGGAGCCACGGGATTGGCTCGGCTGCCTGGGACACCGTCTTCTGGTTTCTGTTTGAAATGCATTTCACAGCTAGCTCTTGTATCCCCCAACAGTCTGGAGAGCCGAGGCAGGTGTGTGTTTGTGAAGGAGAGAAATGTATGTTACACAGCAAGTAAGTGTATTTACTTTCTGTGTGTGTGTGTGTGTGTGTGTGTGTGTGTGTGTGTGTGTGTGTACGTACTGTATGTATGCACAATGTGGGGATGTGTTTCAATGAACACAAGGCAGTCTCACCGTTCTCATTGTTGCGATCCTGCACCAGGTGCTGGTAGACAGAGTCGGGCACCTCTGACTGGCGGTAGTACCATTTCACATTCATCAGCAGATGGTCCCGTTTACTCTGCAACACAGAGAGACAGAGCGAGTGAGCAGGAGACCAAAAAAACAAAAAAAAAATAGAAAGATCCCACAAGATAAACAGACATAATTTTGTTTGATTACGACGTCACAAACTGGCCTCTTGGCAAACAGTGATGCTGTGCAGACGCACTGTTTATGACTCACACAGGCTGATGCCAAAAAGCACGCAGAGAGACCAAGTCAATTAAAAAGGGATTGCAGAGCATTTAGAGCCTTAATAAAGTAAACAGTGTGATGGCCGTTGCTGGAGGAGGAAGTGTGGAGAGAGAAGAACCACGAGGGGGATGGATGAGTGTTCAATCCTGGTTTCTCTTCACTTAATGACAATACTCAAATGACTTCAACACTATTAGGGCTTTTAAAGTTTAGTCATGAACAGGTACTGTATCCCTTTACCATGCTCTGGACTTTATACACTTGAAGTGCTGCCACCCACTGGCCTTTTGATAAAGTGCAAGACAGCAAAGGCTTGTAATCCCTTAGATGACCAGCAAGTGGCAGCACTGAGGTGAGTAGAGAGCTTTTCCATGGCCAGTCAATAAAAAAGCAGAGAGGGAAGGAAAAAAAGGGGGGAGGGAGGGAGGTGTTGAAGAAAATGGTAGAAACTGAGGCCAGCACTGAGGTGAGGGATGAAAAGGGCAAAATACTGTTTTCATTTCATGTTATAAAATATTTATTGTGCCTTCACATAAGCCCAACTGACCGTCACAGTGGTTTGAAAGAACATTAGAGAGACTGCCGGGCTGGGTGCTGGACTGCGACACAATCCTATTGGCCCAAGCCATCTTTATTAGGGACTCGGCTACACTGCACTGCACTAACCGACTGAGACACCTGCACCACCACTGACACCACCCGTGGTGTAAAGGAGAAATGAACATATGGAAAAAATGGAAGAAGGGGGAAAAAAGTCTATGGTAATCGAAGACAGACAGTTTAACTTCCGCTCTTTCCAGGCTCTTAACTGTATCTGTGTGTGTGTGTGTGTGTGTGTGTGTGTGTGTGTGTGTGTGTGTGTGTGTGCGCGCGTACAGGAACATGAGGTCAGAGTAAAGATATTTAAAGCCTTTAGAGTACATTGTTCTGTTATGTCACTGGGGAGGAGGCTGAGCACACGCAGCCAAGCAAATCATCACCTCCCTAAACCCTCAAGACCACCTCTGGTTTTCCCATTCTCTCCATTCCTTCCTTCCTCCTCTTCCTCCCTCCCTCCCGCCCTCTCCATCTTTCTCATTCCAACCCTCCACTCCACCACCTCTCCATTTTCTTTCCCCCGTACTTCCCTTCCTCCAACCTTGAGCAGGGAGGAGGAATGAGTGAGTAAGTGAGCCTGGACGTGTTAAACAGCAGCTGGCACGCAGTCAGTCAGCTGCATTTACTGCCCTGGATGATTGTGTGAGTATGCACGCAACATCACACAACCACACACACTTTGCTTGTGATTCAACAGAGCCACGCTGATGGACTGAGACACAGACACCCCAAGCACGTAGCCATACTGTGTGCGAAGAAATGTGTGCAATGACGTCATGTCCCTCCCTCCCAGCAGTTAGCCCACCCATCCCAACCTCTTGTCTATCCAGTGTACAGACACTGTTGCCTTCTAGACTAACAGGCTGCCTGCCACAGCAGAATGAGTAGTTATCTGGTGCTTATACATAATTAATACTTTAAGGAGACTGTAAATGCTGCCAGTGTGCTACCTGAACATTTCATTTTCTGCCTGTAAAACCACAAAATCAAAGGGATTTCAGAGAGCTGGAACATAGAGCCTGATGCAAACAGAAAAGCACAAGCAGGCAGAAAGACGCACACACATACACACACGGTTTTTACACCTTATTCATGAGCCTGCATTATTTTAAAACCAACCAAACGAACCAAAGCAGAGAGCGAATGTTACTTCAGCTATCATCAGTATCCTCGTCACTACAGAGTAGCTGCCGCTCTCCCGAGCAGATTGCTGTTTAGAAGCTCACAGCGGTGTTAAGCCCTCTCAGGCAAAAGAGGGAGGGAGATGGAGAGAAAGACTGAGTGTGCAACATATGCAGCACGTAGTGGGAGTGAAGCATAGCTTTCAATTATCACAATTCTATAAACATGCGGGGTGGAAAAATGAGCAGATAACGCAAGGAGAAAATGACAGGGGATGATAGACAGCTCAGACTCGCCACATGAACTAGTAGTTGTATTGTCTGGGTTTTGCTAAGCCTGCCATAGAAAATAACAGAGAGAACATATAAGAGGGAACCACAATGCTGAATTGATTAGAGACATTCCACGCTGCCTGTAGAGAGAGCTGAGCCCCGCACAATGTCAGCCATCTTTGTCTGTCCTGCCAGAGGCTAAACATGGCCCTGCCCTCCCTCCTCCTGGGCCCTAAACCCTGGGAATGCTGCTCACTGCGGAGAGGCCAAAAGACTTACTAACCCACTACGGAGAGAAAGAAATGAAACAAGAAGGGGGGAAAAATGAGAAAGTGCAAGGAAGCAGAGCAAAGGAGATAGAGGGGGGAAAAATGAGGAGAGAGAAAGGGGTTGGATTAAGGTAGGGGGAGCAAGACCTTCTCATTTCCTCAGACTTAAAATTACAACTATCCTCCTCCTGCTTTACTGAAACCCCCAGGGTACAAGGCTACCCCTTTATTCATTGACGAGATATAAATCTGAGAGTCATGCTTTGGGGCTCAGCACAATGGTACCCCCCCCTCCGTCCCTCCAGTGGCTCAGCCTGGCCTGTGGCATTCTTGGGCACACTCATCAGACAGGGCTTGAATTATAGGAGGGTGACTTCTCAAAAGGTTATATATTGGGAAATATTACAAGATTTTTAAGTATATTTCTTGTAGCGTGAATCCAAAATGTATCATTATTAATAAAAATAAAAAAAATCAATGCATTCATCACTGCTCTAAAAGCAGCCAAGACAAGCCAGGCATTGTGAGAGTCGGTTAATTCTCCCTCTGACTAGCTAAAGGTGGCTGGCCCCTTGGATCCATAATGGCTGTGCAGTTTTCTTTGTGTGGTTGCATGTGTGTGCAGTCAACTCTGGAGCCGGGGCCCCTGCGTACGACCACACCACTACAAAGACTGGGGGAAAGAGGGAAATACAGAGGGCAGACTTTCCTTTTAACAAGGAAAAGCTTTAAATTTGAAAAGAAACCCGCACTGTTAGACATGCACTTAAATGATGGACTGAGTGCGGGATTAATTCCATGTTTTCAACTAAGAGAGTGTGAAATCAATACAGTGCGTTTCAATGCAAAACCAATGACATCACTAATAACTTGCAGTGTTTGGGAGAGTGCACAGCAGCATCGAGCCCCAACTCTCTCCCACATCTGTTCACAGTGGCCTTTTACAATATGGTCATTGCCTTGCAGCCAAGCCGAGCTGTGACAAAACTAAGGGAACGTTGTTACAACCTGTAACCCTCAAACCTAATGCCCTATTCCTCCTCCTCTCCGCACTGCAACACAAGAGCTTTGCTTTAAACAAAACCAGACCCTCCCGCTCCCACACGACAGGCCCCCAGTGCACCTCGTTAACAGGAAACCTCTGTTTATTTTCTCTGCTTTTCAAACACTCTCTTCTTCCTCTGCTAACCCTGTTAGTGACCCCCACCCCCCCACCCCTCCCCTCACTGGTGACATCAGCAGCCAGGATCTATGACTTCCTTCAGGAGGTGGCAGCCAGAAGTAAGGAAGGAAAGACAGATACCAAACACAGACAAAGGAGACGGCAGAGAGCGAGGAAGGGAGGGAGGAGGGGGAGGTCAAACAGACAAGAACAGCAGCAGCAGCAGCTCAATGTTAGCAAGGAATGTCAAGCAGTTCAGCTAGGCTAGCAGGCTGCTGAGCTAACAGCTTAGTTAGCTAACGCCCCAGGGGCAGGGGAGGCTCGGGTACGGTAGATCAGGGGTGGTAGTGGTGTGACATTGACAGGCAGAGGTTCAAAATGGCACGGAGAGCCGATTGTGGGAGTGTTCACCTCGCCTGCCGCAAGGGGAGAGTAAGCACAAGCAAAGAACAAAAGGCTGATTGTGGCATTTGGAGGCAGAGATGGGATCTGGGAGGACTAATCTGCTGCTCCGACATGATAAGATTAGAGAGGGGAGGCAGGAAGAGCTGGCTGGGAAGATCACACATACACTCGCATAAACATACACACACACACACACACACACACACAAAGATGATGGGTCTGATTGGAAGGGTTTTCCACTCGGCTTTCTCACTTCCTCATTTTCTTTCTGTCTCTCCCTTATTTTCTCCCGCTCTCTTAGAGACAGAGATATCTGCCAGCACACCAGCACTCAATAAGCACTTCCATCTGGACGACAGAACACACACACTCTCACACTCAAAAAAATGTACACTGGCGAGGTACAAGAGATCTGCTGTGCTCACGCAATCTATGACATCTCAGTGACTGACAAAGGAGGTTGTTAAAAAGAAATGCCAGCATGCTGTGTGAGCGCACACACACACATACAAGCGAATGCTCTCTCTCTCTCTCCCTCTCACACACACACACACACACAAATAACAGGCTTTCAGGATAAGCACCACTATTCTTCTCCCAACCCTGCAGTAGAGCGGGGCAGGCTGGGACTCAGAGTCAGAGGTAAGAAAAAGCACCTCTAAATCAGGCTGTCAGAGCCAGCAGCAGCAGGATTCCACTCTGCAATCCTCCTCTCCTTATGGGCTTCACAGTGAGCACTTGGCTACTTGGAGGAAGGAAGGATAACCTGCCCCCTCAAGCCTCCTTCTCTTATAGGCACATGTAATAACACTGAACAAATGCTGATTACAGTGTGTGTGTGAGGAGGAGCTGTGCACAGCCTGCTTCCCCGCCTGGCAACAGGAACAAATGGAGAGAGTGTGGGAGGCAGAGGGAGGAGAGGGGGAGGGAGGAGGTGAGGTGAGTCCCAGCTGTGGTGGCGGCGCTGGCGGGACCTTTGCGCCATGCCTACACAGGGGCGTCTCTCTCTCTGCCTCTCTTTGGCTTGACCTGTTTGGATATTAAATCGGCGCCCTCTGCTTTGAACACACTGGGCCCATCTGTCAGCCCGGCTCCATATTGGATTGGATGAGCTTTAGCCGTTTCAAAGTGGGCAGATTTGCTCTTGTTGCTCTTTGTGTGCGCGTTTGTGTGTGCGCCTTTGAACGTGAGCGTCCACGCCTGCCTTAAATCTAAAAAACCCCTTTCAAGGAATCAGGCAGACACGCATAAATCACTTTACGACAGCCTCACTAGTCGCAGCCGTTGCACAAATTGACGGCATGCAGCAACACTCAGATGTTAACATGTTCTCCTGTAATCTAGGCAAAAGAAGGTGGTAGAAGGTGAGATGGTGGCAGAGATGGTGAGAAGAAAGAAAAAGAGGAGAGGGGTTGAGTCACGCGGAACTCACAGATGATACCAATTAAGACTTGAGGGCTGAGGGCCACTACTGGTGGATCATACTGCCAACCACAGGCCCACTCTACACACTGGAGAGTCACAAGCACCACACGTGACTGCCACAACTGAGGTCTAGCTTGTCCAACACTTGAATTCAATTTTATTTATATAACTCATAACAGAAGGTATCTCAGGGCACTTTTCATATAGAGCAGGTCTAGACCACACTTTTTATAATATTTACAACTGTCAACTATTTATAATATTTACAACTAACAGGGCTAATTGCACCAGTCTTTGCTTAACGTCGCTTTTATTTTAAATGTGTCCCAGCGGGAGAAAGTAAATTAATGGCAGAAATAATAAGAAAAATGCATGATGTTGATGCCCTCCTTCTATACAGAGAGAGTGGCAGTGAGAATCGAGAACACTAGGCTTGGCTGCTCGCTCCATAAAATAGCCAGGCTGTGTCCAACTTAAATATTTGCCTTTGCCTCCAACACACTTCTGCTGCGTGGCGGTTTTAGCCAAGAAATTTAAGACGACTTAAGTGATGGCACAGAGAGCAGCACCGTGAAAGGCAAAAGGAGAGGAGGATATAAAGAATACCTTCGCTAATGATGATCATTATCTGCCGACCACAGACACTGAGCACCAGGGACCTGACAACTTGTGCTCAGTGATTTAGGCTGCACACAAATACACAGTCAGGCACTTCTCTCTTTTTTAGTTTGAGACCACAGTCAGAAATCCTTGCAGCACTAGCAGGGTATAGACTAGAATGCAGATCCGAGTGAGACTTCAAACGCAGGCTGTGCGAGGACAGATGGAGGCAGTTAGGAGAGCTCATATCTGGATGTTCAGATCATAATACTGACTTTATTTCCCAAGCTCTCCCTCTCAGCCAGGCATACAGATATAGCTTGCCAGAAAACATTGTCATTTCTGCCTTCAGCCTTTCATTTAGCCGCTTCAAAGCCATCTCGCTTTGATACCTGGCTTCCTGTGTGTCTGCCAGTGTGTGTGTGTGTGTGTGTGTGTGTGTGTGTGTGTGTGTGTGTGTGCGCGCGTGTTTGCGTATAGCCCGGGATGTTCTCTTGAGAGCAGAGACTTGTCTGGTCTCAAGGTAATACCCATGAGTCAGGATTCAGAGTTAGAAGACACAGACACACACACACACACAAAAAGACTGAGGAATGCTGGCATTTTTGGACGACGCAGGCTTCCTTTGTGTTGTACAGAGTGTTTAAACGGCCTGGTGTTTTGTTTGGACGGCCGTTTGCCTGTGATCCATTGTGTTAGCTTTGCCTTGTTAGCATAGCCTGGTGAGCTAATGAGACATCTTACTAATACTGACTGGACTACTGCTGTGGAGGAAGAGAGGGGGAATTGCTCACTGAGAGGCGTGCAGAAAGGATATGAATATCAGGCTCTGTGTGTATGTGTGTGTGTGGATGTCATATTGGACGTCTGCCCAGCCAGCTAATCCGGACACTGTGTGTGTGTGTGTGTGTGTGTGTGTGTGTGTGTGTGTGTGTGTGTGTGCGTGCGTACGACTGCCAGTGGCAGCCTCCTGAGCACGGCATGGCAGAGAAGGAGCTGTGGGCTGATTGAGCGCTGTAGACAGGAAAATGAGACGGCTTGCTTAAGCCAATGCTAATCGATCTCCTCCTTTGTATAATTCAGACACACGCACATACACATGCGCATATGTAACTTTCAGCCTAAAATGTAGGTTAATGCAGTAGTAATAAATGTGCAAAGCAAATAACATTTGGCCATGGGTAGGATATGTGTGTGTGAAGGGTGGACAGGTTGTGTGTGTGGAGCATAACTTGTCAACAACTTGCTGGGGAGTCAGAAAGGTGTTGTGTGTGCGCTTGTGTGCCACTTCAAAGATTGATGGGGTGTGTGCTTTTAGAGGGATGATGGAACAGAGTGTGCGTTTATGTGTTATGTGTGAATACTTTGGAGGTCTTCTCTCTGTAAGAGCAGCTGTCATGCAAGAAGAGTGTCTATAGGGAGTGTGTGTGAAAGTGACATAGATACAGAGAATTTGAGAGGCTTCTTGTGTGTGTGTGTGTCTGTGTGTTGCTCAGATGGTCAGCACACATCGATACACAGCTAATAGGAATATTTATTATCCTTCTAACACACACCAAAGCTCATTTCCGCATACGCTCACAAACATACACACCCAGGAGAGAGAGGAGTGGTGATGCACAGCCGGAGATGGAGGAAAAGAAGCAGAGAATAAGAGCGCAAGCATGCAAAAACAGATCTTAAACTGCGTGTGAAACCGGACAGGCAGCATCGCAGACGGCCTTGAAGAGCTCATATCACCATGAGCTCAACCAGTTGTGATTGTATTGTTTTATCTGGCCACTACTTCTGAAGATATCCATCTCTGCGTCTCTCTCCTGCCTCTATCTCTGTGTCTGAAGGTGACCTTGCCTATCTGTCTGTCTCTAGTGATGACACTGGCCCTATCAGTAATACATCATGTAAGCTGTGTATCAGCCAGATGCCGCACTAGCCGAGCAGTGGGTGGTCTGTCAGGCACGCTTGCTTTGTACAATATACAAATAATCACATGCAAATTACCTACCCATATGTGTGTGACAATATATCAGTGTGGATGCAAATGCAGTAGGCTATCAGACGTGTGTGTTAACAAAAGATTTGAGGTGTCACACAGGCCTTTCACCAAATACAGTTACAGCTCACAAAATCAAAAGGCTACTCGCAGCAACTGTAGTCTGAATGCTGGGGAAGAATGTGATTATAACACGTGCACACACACACACACACACACACACACACACACACACACACAGGCCAAAAGCTTTGAGCAGCCTCCTGCTGTGCTGCAACAAGAGATGTATTGTAGACAACACAGCTGCAATAACAAGGCTGGCCCAGTGCTAGAAGGAGCTGCACTGCATGACTCGCAGTCTAGACCGGCAATAACAGCCACCATATTGTAACATGACTATGGATGGAGTTTCTGAGAGTGTCAGAAAGAGACATTTCGGTCCATTTTGAAACACGTTTAATTCTACCTGAAAATGAATTTAAAGTGACAGTGAGAGAGCATTTTCTGAACATTTTACTTCATTAATTCAATCATTACAAATCAAATCTGGCATCAGTTAGGAAGTCCAAAGGCATGTTCACGACTCTGTAATAGTATTATTGATTTAAGTTTTTATGTATTCCTCCTACGCAATTAACTCACCACTAGAGCTTTTACATTTTTCCAGCGCATAAAAATCAAGGGATGTTTTGCCTTGTTTATCTTTAACTGTCAAATGGGTGTATGGTATTGAAGGAAGGAATGAGCTAATGAGGCATAAAATGTAAATTAAGAAAATAATCGGAATTAAAAAAAAAACAACAACAATGCAAGCCAACCACTGTTTTTAATTATCTGATTAATGTTCAGAAACTAAAAATGGGTGGTGTAAGAGCAAGATAAAAGGTGAAGGAAGGTATTGCACTTAAATTATTGCACTTAGTAAGGCAGAAACAATGAAAAGCCATGCACCTGTTCTGCATTAACTGAGCAGACAAGCTGTGAACTGCCATTGCCACGTGGAAAAATACACCTTTCGACATGTTTGCGCACACCTTACCTACACATTCTATCTTTAAAAGTTCAGATCTAAGATTCGCGACAAGACGGAACCGTTTTAGAACGTTGCAGGGAGAAGTTGCAGCGGTGTGATCTGGCCCGTCTCAGCTCGACTCAAGCCAGCCAATAGCGTCGCCTTCAACTCAGCTCGTCAAATTGCCAGCGGCTGGTTTTAGAACGTAAGACACGTCACCTGTTTCAACAGCCAATCAGCTCGTAGTGAAGTCAGCTGGCCACCTCGACCCTCTCGTTTTTCTTTCGTTTCATCAATACTAGAAATGCAACTGTAGCAAGTAACTCACTATCACTATCCTCATTCATATTCTAAGACGCTACAAATTATATCCAGCTATAAAAAAAGCCTGAAAAGCCGGCAGACAGAATGGAAGTACAGAGAGTCGTTGCTACAGAAACGATACACCGTCTCGTCTAGTTGCATTGGTGTAAACTGGCAGGTTTCAGAACGCATTGCAAGACCTGGCGCATTGCAAGTATTTGCAAGTTTCAACTCGTCTCGTCGCAAATCTTTGGTCTGAACTGGGCTAAAGAACCCGCTGATATCCTCCGTAATGTAATATGATGTATTGTATATTTTTGCACGTCATTAATTCCTTCAAAGTTAGAGGGTAGCAGAGTGAAGCTGGGGATGTTAAATTGATCTATGAATAATCTTTCCTCTCTAAAGTTTGTATTTTTTGTTTTGTTTGATTTTCTGAATATTTTCACAACACAATAATGGCAATGGTCCAAGATAACATTCAGCTGGAAAAATATTGGATAAATGGGTAGCTATTTTTAAGTACAACAGAAAACATGTCTTGATTTTTTTAAAACCATATTTTAAGCCCTGCAAATTAAAACTGCAGCCACCTGCATAGTCTCTGCTGCTGACTTCTCAAACTATAACACAATAAAATACACATGGTTAAGTAAACAATTGCTCTTTAATGCAGAACCTCGGAAAAACATTGGGAGTCATGATAAGCATAGTGTGTCAAACACATTGGCTGTCGTTCACACTCTCACACGCACAAATAGAGCGCCCGCCGAGAGAGACCGCGAGACAAAGAGGTTGAACAACACACCAACATCTCTCTACTCTGCAACCGAAGGCACATCAAAGCCTCCTCCGCCCATTTATCTGTGTGTGTGCCTGTAAATCAAAAGGCACACTTTGAACATGCACACACACACAGACACACACAGGCTCAGACTGCATTAGCTTTGTGCAGCAGCATCCAGGGCTGGGTAGGGGAGGTAAAGGATTTTGCTGTAGACGGGGGAATTACTTGCCTCAGCTCACTCTGTCAGGGAGGAGAGGGGGATGACTGTTTACCCATAGAGAGTGAGAGAAGGAGAGAACGAAAGAAAAGACAGAGAGGTCAGTGCTGGGGCTTTCTTCTCTGCAAGTCACCTATTGCTTCACTTTCACCCCTCACTTGCCCCTGCCACCATCATTGAAAGGTGACACACACACACACACACATCCGCACATCCACCTCTGTCTTTAAAAACAGCTGTATGGTGTGTTAGATAAGAGGCCAGGTCAGTGTAATTACAGCATGTTCAGGGCAAGATACTATACACAGGAACAGAAGAGGAATAAATGCACAAACACACTGAGAAACCCACTGAGAGGAAAACCAAGGAATGCACACACACACACACACACACACACACACGATCTGTGCATCCCAGTGTGACCATATGGTTTGGCGGGGACTTCCTACCCACCGCAGAGGAAGTGTCCGTTTACACTGCACAGTTCAGTTGTCCGCCATCACATCCTGTCTCCCAGCTCTAAACGGCCATGCGAAGCCTGCTCGGCTCAGCCCAGTCACGGCTTTGAAGTTAAATCAAGTAGAAAGGAGACACAGTTCACCATACCATGCAATCAGCATCAGCATGAGACATGGTAGGGCACACGCAACCTCAAAGCACTGGCAGCATAAAGAGAGCTTTGTGTACTGTAGCTTGTGTGTGAAGCTAGTCCGCTTTCAGCCTGTTTTGTTGGCAGATTCTGTCCCCCCCCCCCCCTCTATTGTGGTGGTGTGATTGACATCCACCTGTCCTTGGGTGGAGGGTGATTAGTTGTTCTTACAGCTGGCTCTTTGTAACAGAGTGGATGCTTGTAATAGATTGTGTGTGGAGAGTGATATGATAGGCTGATGATGGAATGATCCAGCAGACATTGACGAACAGTCTGTGGAACACAACAGGGCGGGGTTATTGATGACTCTCTTAAACAGCGGGTATCATTGCCATGGCAGCCCATACATTATCGCCGTGCAGCCACGCCCCGTCACCGGCCTGGACCAATGGGCAGGCAGCTGCCAAGCAAACAATCCCCAGCAGTGTTGGAATGGTTGAGGGAGAGAGGAGAATGCTAAATGTGCCACTTCATCTGGTGATTGACACAAAGCCTCTTGTTTACCGGCGCCACAGAGATTTGCATCTTTTTACCGTTGCCCCTCCCTCTCCTCTTCTATCTCATTTCTCTTCTCCTCTGCGTCCTCCAGCTTCACTCGCACAATCCTGCCTGTTTGTGGCGGCGCTGCATGAAGTGGATATTACCCCACCCTGCTGCTATGATATTGATCAGTCTCCTCCCTCCCTCTCCTCCTTTCTCTCTCCTCTCTTCATAGCCCACTGCATTGATTCCACCTCTCCCTCTGAGCCCGCCAGCTAGGAGTGATTACACACGCTGCTCACACACAGTGATGCAAGCAAACACACACAAACACACACACATTAGAGTCTTTGGTAAGGATGTGGGGATGTGAGCTTGGCGGCTGCTGCTGCACCAGCCCTGTGAAAACACTGCTTCTTTTCATTCAAGGCAAGCAATGACTGCAAGCTTAGCATGACATATTACCATAATAAATGTCGTTGTTATAGCATGTTAGCATAGCACATCAGCAGGCTGGTGTAAAGCCGGCTGTGCTCTGGTGGTGTTTTGTCAGGTTGGTGGTAAAGATGCCTGTGGTAGGGCCTGACAGGTGGGCTCCAGACACCTTGTGATTCTCTGCAGAACCACACAGAGCTGATACACACTCCTTATATGGGCCTGTGGTGCAGCGCTCCCCAGCAATAGACTAGCAGCTAGCCCACTGAAGTCAAAGCAGTTAAGTGAAACAGCACAGAGTGGGTGTCAGCGCTACATAAACAAAAGACTTTATCAAAGAGCCAAAATCAGCTGTGTACAGTTGTAGGAGATTTGAGGTTGAGAATAAAAAAAAAGTGCTCCAAGGTGAGTGGAAAGCTATTCTGCCTCAGTGAATTTCCACACCAAAAGCTGAGCTTGCCTGCAGCAGGAGCGACCGGCTCATCTGTACACACTTGCACATTAATTAGTTAAATACCTACCCTCTCCTGTTCACCAGATAGGATCTCTGCTGACAATAGCAGGTGGAGTGTGAAAGGTTTTGGATGGGGAGCCCTAGCTGATGAGCTAACAAGGGCAGTGTAGGCTGATGCCACAAGAACAACCACTTATCTCTGTGTAACCTCTCGCTGGCAGCAGCAACAATCCAGCAGAGAGTCTACAGCAATGGGCCAGAGATCCCACATATTATACACACCCTTGCTGCCGTTTGGCATTTAAATGGCATTTTAGCGTGGCAGAAAACAGTTTGCACCTAATTATGGCCTGTTGCTGCCGTGTCCAGAGTTAAGCAGGAGTCTCGAACAGCACATCCACACAAGAGCAGGGCTGTTAAATCTACTCTCTTAAGGATAACCAATACCTCTGCCTCTAGGCTTAATGCTGAGGTGGACTGGATGTGAGTGTTGATAAAGGGGCTCTATGCCATGTACAATGTTAACAGTCCAAACAAAGACAAAGACAAGGGGGGAGAGCAAGGACAGTGGGAGTGTGATCAATAGTAGTAATCAATATTCTCCCTCTGTACCTTTCACTGTTTGAATTACTACTGCGATATAACCTCTTAGACAGATTCAAAGTTACTTTATTTCAGTTGTGTGATCTGATAAACAAAAAGCCTTAAATTAACCTACATGAAACACTCAATTAGCAGCTTTAAAAAAGCTAAAGCAGCGCTTTGACAAATAAATAACATTATGTCTCATTATCGCTCAAACTAAGCCCATCTAAAAACCCCGCTAATGATCCAGCGAGGCATCTTTAGAGATGATGTTCTGGGCCAAAAAGTACTCCAAGAGACAGTCAGCCATCTGTTAACAGCAAGCTCCATCAGTCCCCTACAGGTCCTGTCACAAGTCTACAGCTAGAAGAGTGTAAGCACAAGTTCCACTGCGGTATACACGCTGAAGAAATGAGGTGTGTGTTTTGTGTAAATATGTGTATCTTGGCTCTGCAGGGAGGAGAGGACGAGAGGTCACTGTCTTTACAAGGAGCACACCTAGACAGACGGGGGTCTCAATCACCTCCAACACCCCTCCACTTGCTGATGGAGAGAGCCTCTCGCACTCATCCGCCAACTCCATTACCCACTCCGGCAGGGCCGCACATTAAATCATTCCATTTCACCTGGAGAGGAGGGTGAAGGTAGGAGACAGAGAGGTGGGAGGAAGACGGGGGAGATTTTTTAATATTTATTTTTCTTACTCCTGTCCATTTTTGCTGGTGTATGAACCGATTCGGACATGCCCACGTGCTGGGCCACCATCAGTAATGGGCCCAAATCAGCCCCCCATCCCACAATGCCTTGAGGCGCAATATTCATCACAAGGACCAGACAGTAGAGGTGACGAAGAAAGGAGAAGTCGAAGAGAAATACTGTGGAATAAGGAATGCCGTGAGATATGAAAAAGGCAAATGATGGGAGCCTATAAAGAGTTATTCACCCTCAAATGGGGAGGGCATTATGGCGATCTATAAATGGGCTGTTAAACTCAATAGCCCAAGGTTAGCTTGCCGTGATGCTGCAGTGAAAGTCTATATAGCTGGCTGTATTAGTCCCACCATAAACACTCAGACAGTACCACCTGGATTAAAAAAAGGTATTTAAAATGCTCTGATTATTTCAATTAGCTCCAGAGCAAGTAAGAGGAGGAATTAAGCAGGGCGTCAGACAATGCTCCAAACACAGAGCGCCATGCACGGCAGCAGCTTGCCTTAACAACTGTATAGGGGTAGAGGAGACGCCATTGGATAAAAGACATAGGGATTTGACAACTGTACAAAAAGGGGACTTAGGGGAGGTCTGTATTTTCTTAATCATTTCATTAAGATAGTGCTTAGGCTAATTTAACAGTTGGCTTAATAATGCAGACTTTCCTCTCTCTGCTCTGTACACAAGTGTTAACTGCCTGCTGGAACAAAGGCGGCTCTGTTCACAAACACAACACTGCCAAACTGTTAAGTACATTCCTATAAAGAGAAGAACAAAGAGCGTTTGAGCGTGGCGGGAGCAGAAATGAATACAGCTACTGAGGGGATAGCACAGCTCGGCCCTTTGATGCCAGGAAATGTCTTTACCATCGCGGATAGTGTTTATGTTGCTTCATAGCGTACTGTTTAAGATCGAGGCAACAATAAAATCAACTGGTGGAGAAATCTCAGTAGAGATGATGTTCGGGAGAGAATGGGGCTGAGAGGGAGGGAGGTGGGGGTTGAGGTCTGTGCTGCAAAACAGCAGACGAGTATAGGAGATGGTAGAGAATTTAGAGGTTTGGACTGGATGGGTTTTTGGTAAGCACAACATAGTACTTGGGGTTACACGCAACGCAGGAATAATGAGGTGTGCAATGTTTTGCGAGTGGATGCAAGTCACAAAACAGCACAAACACCTATGCGCAGAATAAATTAAGTGTGTGTGTGCATGTGTGGTGAAGCGTCTCCAAGCCCTCGCAGCTGTGGTTCCCCTCTCAGTCCATGTGATCCAGTGGCGGTGACAGACAGGCAAACACAATTTAGACTCGCCGAGCGCATGCAACACCAGTCACAGCCACTGCGGGCGGAAATGTGACGCAGTGGACGGAAAATGCACAATCCTCCTTCTGTGTCCCAGGAAAGCCCAGTCTAAATTTGTAATCAACTAAAATCTGGAAAACCTGTTTGTCCTGCTTTTCTACTCTTTTTTTTTTAGATTCTTTACTGTATACACTACCATAGATGCTTGTCTTTTTATGTTACAAGAGGTGAGGCTGTGCTCAGTCAATCTCTGGGGATAATTGGTGCATTTTATGGTTCAGAGGATTTTACGAAATCTACAAAACAATATCCTCATTTGAGTGTAAAAGCTTGAGTTGTGAGCCATAACCATTTGTTGGTTATGGAGCAGCTCCAGTGACTAAAACTTGATGACATGACTGATAAGACTCTTGGTTCTTTGGTTTCTAGGTTTAGGAGAGGGTTTTTTGGTTCACATATACTGACTGGACTGCGTTGTGCTAGAGAAATAGGCATATGAGAGTTTTTAAACAGAGGGATATTCCTCCTTTCATGATCAAAGCGTGAGCATGTGAGCCAGTTGCGTTGCATTAGATCAACAAGCGTTCAGAGATGGAGAATAGATAAAGCAAGCAGTGAGTCAAGCTGTAGCATGTGTACAAAATGTCAGAAGGTCTGTATAAGATTGCAGTGCTGCTGCAGGGGGAGCCGCTGGAGATGGCAGCCTGTGGTGATGTTGCTGTTGTTTTAAGGGCTGTGTGAGGCAGCGGGCTCCAAGGTACAAAGTGTAGACATTCCTCAGACCTCACAGCAATCCCTGAAATTTCCTCCTCTCATGTCTGCTCCTCTCTCTGACCGATGCCCTTGCCCTTCTTCCCTTCCTCCCTTTGCTCTCTCTACTGGCAAAAGTTAATTTGCACCATGTGTTCTTTAACGGAGAAAGGGAGAAAGAGGGAGGAAAAAAATAGGACCCTGGTGGAAGCGTGTGAACTTGATACCACTGTAAATCTCCACTTCCACAGCGTTACCCTCTCGCCCCTCCTCCTCCTCCTCCTATCCCCTCCTCCTCTCCTGTTCTCTCTCATTCTTTTTTTATTGGCATGTCACACATTGGACAAGCTGGAAATTACACTGAGCTGAGCTGAGAACCAGTGGTGAAGCACGCCAGATACCCACTTAAGCTGAGAGAGCTGGGGAAAAGTGGAGGGTGGAAAGGAGAAAAATAGGGGACAGGAGGGAAGTGGAAATGTAAAGTGGGAGAGAGGACGAAGAGGTGGGTTAAAATTAGCTGCCCATTTTCAGAGCAGAGGCCAATCCAATTAAAGCTTGACCAAGCCACGTAAATGTGTTTAGTGTCTGGTTACTACACTCAGCGCTGGGTGGCCAGGCAAAGACAAGAGATTCTCCTCTAAATACAATACTCACTTCAGCTACTAACAGATACTACCTGAGATACTTAGAGCTGAAAATGATGAGCAAAGAAAAGATGGTGACTCATCTACAATTCTCTGGTATCTACTGTGGACCATCTAGCCCCAGTGATTGTGAGACATTGTGAACATTAGCCTACTTCAAAGGACCCTCCACCCTCTAATTTAGAGTCAACCCCCTATGGAGGAGTCGACTGTTTTCATTTCAACAGGAAGACCTGGTCAGGTAATTAAACAGGCCCTGTCATTATTTTCATATGCAACGACCAGTTTGGGAGTCCTGTAGTTTTTCAGAGTGTCGAATCTACCTGCCTTCCTTGGCGTCTTTGCTACGTTTGTTTTCCCACTTTCTCATCAAAGCTGGTGCCAAAGAAGATAGCACTATCTGTTTGCTCTTCTGCTTTAAAAGATAAAAATGTAGTGCTCCACGCCGGAGCGCTGTGAATTTGCTTCAGATGTTAGTGAAGACATCAGAGGAGACATTTTCACTTGATGTGATGTGCCAGAAAAAAAAGTGTCTGAGGAACCGCTGAATATTTCAACAACTCAGCAACAAGAGGTGAAATTAGCACTTGGATGTACTATATATGCAAGGCCCAAACGTCATCTGTCACTGGAAAAATGACATGACAAATTTGCATGCATCTGTGTGTGTGTGAGAGACGCAGCCAAGCCGGTGAAAGTAAACTCAACTAATGAAACTCCAAGGGGGAAGAGTGGGCAAGAGGCTCCTCTGCTGAATAATTTAGTAGTAGTGGGTCAAAGAGGTGGCTATTGATTGAGCTTTTAAAGAGTCTTATGAAAATGCTACGGCCGCTGGCCTGGCCCTTCAGCCCGACCAACCCCCACTGTCCTGGCTGCACCCTTTCCATCTGGGAAGGTAATCACCACTCATAAAAACACACACAAAACCCCATTTTGATGATTTCAGTCTGTCTCTACTTCCCTCCCCTCCCGTCTTCTATCCTAGAGAAAGAGATCATTCTATTGGCTGAACAACTAGTTTCCATAGCAGCATTTAGATAATGCACAAGGAGGGCAGTGAGGGTGAGAGAAAAAAGTGTTATCTGTCCAAAAAGATGAAAAGAGGGGGATACGAGGGAGAGTAGAAGCGAGGAGCCATGGGGAGGGTTGGGCAGGTTTGGTTTTATACCCACGAGCAGAGCTGAATACAGCCTCCTGCACTCGCCGAGTCTAAACTGTGTTGTTATCTCAACCTTGCCATTTGTATTGCTGTATTTATTCATCGCTGTGCTCGCGTGGACAATCAATCTAACCTGCCTCCCCGAAGAGAAACAGAGCTGTGTAGCTGTCTGAGAGATGCGTGCCTGTCTCCATCTGATTTGAGAAATGCACAGAGCTTGCAAACTGACACCAGAGAAGGACTAGCACTTGTCAGTCTTGCAGATTGCATCCGCTTAAGAACATGCTTGCATAGAAACAGCAGCTGCTGCAGCTAGTGACCCAAACACCTCAGCTAAATGACCTAATGTTACTACAAAGAACGGCATTAATAGCTTCACCTCAATGAAATTTCAAGTGTGCGGAGACAGAGAAGGAGGGAGGGAATGGGAGGGGAAGGCAGGATTGGTGGGGTGCATACCTCCTCATAGAGGAGCATTAATCAAAACGGTCATAATGGGGAAAGTCACCTGATACTGCCAAAGCAGCAGTAAAAAATCCTTTGCTCACAGGGTCTAGTCACAGCCAACTGCGAGGGGAGGAGAGGGAGGGGGGCTATTTGTCAAATAAAGGCAGGTAATCTGAGCAGAATTAGTTTGTTCAAATCAAAAACATTATTCCACTTCATGTTTTAACCTGCTCCAGCCTACCACAGTTAAGAAGTATAATGTCAGCAACAATGTCTGGTCTCTTTTCCTTTTGTAGGTAAGTGACAATGAATGGCCATTCAGTGCTTAGTAGCTGTTATGTTGTGGTTCTATTGCTTTAAGGCTGCTACTCAATGGGGAACATTACAGGCAGAACGCTTCAATCAAACAGCTTGCAGCAGGCTCGGCTGGCCGGCCATGTCTATAGACGCCTAGATGCCCTTGTCAAAGCTGCTTCCTCACAGAGAGCACAGAGACAAGCAGACACTTAAGACAGCCCCACACACAATTGTGAAAGGCTGCACCTCCACATGTTCATGTCTGTGCAATGTACCAGCTCGCTTACAGCAGCTGAGTGGACCAGGGAATGAAAGGGAGAGCTGAGAATCACACACACACACACACACACACACACACACACACACATATACAAAATTGCCCCTAATGAGGGTAGCGCCCCTCTCTCAAGAGATGGCAGCGGCTGCTGCTCCACTCGATAAATATTAACAAGAAGTGCGACTGATGGCGGTGCTCACTGATCCATAATTGCATTTCAAAATGTTCGATGGGGGTGGGGTGGAGGGTGATCGCGCGCGAAGGGAGAAATGGGAAGATAAAAAAGAGGGAAACTCAGCCTTCTAGGCAGTGACAAGAGACAAGTGATGCCTGTCTAGTCAACCTCCTACCATCATCTCGATGGCTCAGCACCAATGAGAGACTTTTTGGTGAAAGGAACGCACAGGTTCTGCATTACAGCCTTCCTTTCATTGACTCACTGCTGCATGCATCACAGGGCACTTTGACACTGCAGCTTCCCATAAAGGGAGAAATCTGAGGAAAGATCAGAGGCATGGCAGGAAACTCCACTTACCAATGCCAAATTGTACATTAAGTGATTTTTTTTGCATGGATCTGAATATGCACAGACAAGCTAGCTGCAAGCTAATTAGCTAGCAGATCTCATTGTTAAGCTAATTCTCAGCATTTTGGATTCCATTAGGACTGTACTCAGGGTCCACAGAAAACCTAATAACTGCTCATGTTAAGCATGCGTATTTATGCACATATATTTGCATCTTTATCAAACATTTTTAATTATGGGCTTTGAATAGGTGGCATTTTCCAAGGATGTATCATAAGCACCAGCTAAAACCATCAGGAAACAGTTGTGTGAGATACAATTAACATTTGGTGTGTGTATGTGTGGGTTTGTGTGCGCAGTGGAGGTGTACACACGTTGTTTACATGAAACTGGGAAGGCTATGCTGTTAAATCCATCCAACACAAACATGCATTTGAATACACACACACACACAGACAGTGATGGATGTTCATAAGTAATCAATTCATTTTTATAAGGTGATCACATGAAGTTTAACATATTTATAAATATAATTTGAACTATATGGGATTTAAATTTTGCCTGGATCGTATTTAAAAACACTTTACTGCAGAACAAGTAGCTAGATAAATTACTACAGGGAAAATGTTCATGTGGCATATAAATCTGAATGGTATTTTGTGCATCATTAAAACATAACTACAAATTCAGTGTTTGTTTTCTATTATAGTCCTAAAAATAATTGTGCCACGTTGCAATGTTAAGTGAAAATGTAGAAACTATATACTTTATAACTATAATTGTTGTTTTTTTTCATTTATTTATTTATTTAGTGTTTTGGCATTCCCATCAATCATTTCAACCAGTTTCAAAACATAAATGAGGTGATATCATTTTTACAAAACACCAGAAAAGTTCACCCGTCACCAAGAGAGAACGTGTCAAATCATTTCTAAATGTAAATGTACATGGCTAGGTCACTAATGCTATTAGTGCAGTTATTGGAAAAATTGAACATGTTACACATTTTAATGGCAGCTAAAAAAAATTAAAAAAAACATAACTACAGAGTTGACACCACTTTTGAAAGATAATTTAATAATATTTCCGCTTCATTTGACATTTCCCAGTTAAGAGAGTAAATATGGGTTAAAGAGAGCGAATTGACAAAACAAAATGGCAAAAATCACAGTTAGTTGGGATACACTAGAAATATGAGAGATCAGGATGCCCCTGATTGTTTTGTTTCTTTGTCAGTTAAAACAATTTACCACGTGTGTCATGATTAGGCATGCAAACACACATGCACAACTCTTGCATGCAAGATGCAGGGCCAAACACTAATCAATGAGCTGAGGTTTATAGGCAATTTGTTTTCCTTTCCAGGTACACCTTTTGTTTTAACACATTCTCATTAATTAGATTGACACATCAATTACTTTCAATAACACACACGTGTACAGTGTGCATCTGTGTACATGTTATTTGACAGTGCTGGAAGCCTGAACAAACGCACTCCATCACTGCATGTTTTCAGTGGACACACGTGTGAATGCTGCTAAACGTGTCACATATACTTGCACACATCTCACAGTGCAAACAGAGCTTGCTCTACCTTGAGATGACCATAACCTTACACTGTGTTTTTAAACTGATGCTAAGATGAGGGGCACAATTTGCCAACCAATGGATAAAGTACACACACACGGAAAAACACACAGTATACTGGTTGTATGACAAAGAAAATCCCTCATCCATTTAAGCTGATCAGGCCTGCAACATATGAGCTGGACTCCTGGCAAGATAATTGCATTGTACATGGCATCTAATTAAATGTCCATAAGCAGGGAGATCCAGGAGTAGAGATGTGCGTGTCTGTGTGTGTGTGTGTGTGTGTGTGGCTAACAGTGAGAGAGAGCCTGCCTGTGGGTGTGTGTTGGCGTACTGGGCTCCTAAATCCTGTGTCCCGGAGGGAGAAACGCTGCAATCACTCCATTAGCGAAAGAGGGAGGGAGAGTGGGATGCTGGGAGTAAGCAGTGAGGGATGTGGGGCAGGGAGCGAGGGAGGGAGGGAGGACGGAACACAGCTGACTTGGCCAATAACAGCAAATGAGGTTAGATACAAGCAGAGAGGGAGGTAGGAGGGGTCAATGAGCGCCGAGGACATGGACACAATGACTAGAACATGGGATGGGAGGAGGGAAGGAGGGAGGGAAGAAGGGAGGTGAGTGACAGCAGATAAAGAGGAGTGGGGATGAGGGGGGAATGAAGTGTAGAAACAGACAGATGAGAGTGTGAGAGGGAGAGAAATGGAGACAGAGGAGACAATCAAGGTAAGAAAGCAGGATGGATTGGTGAAGCCAGGGTCAATGGGTAGATATGGCTGCAGAGTGTTCAGTGCTCAGTCGCTGTCAGATGGCTTATTGTCTTAGGTCCTCCTCACATGGGTCTGTGTGTGCATGTGTAGTGGAGAACCAGATAAATATGTACAAAAACTGCTCATGCAACTTATATTATGATCATGCACAATATTAACATAATAAACATACATGTGTATACACACACACACACACACACACACACACACACACACACTCAACTGCAGGCTCACTGCATTACTCTCATCAAATATAGATTGTAAACACATTACAAGGTCATGGCTCCGGGTGTAAACTGAAACTAACCCTTGTGGGATTATTGGCCCGTAATTGACCTAACTGATCACATCAGAGGGAATAAAAGACAGCTTTTCTGAAATACATCTTAATATACATTTTTATAGACTGTGTGCATTTGAGGTGACAGCTGCAATTTTAATCCCTAATTCCCTTAAATTAGCATTTTATGTTGTATTGTTCTATCATACATTTCTCTTGGGATGCCATTGTTTTACTGCTCCAAATTCTTATCTTGCCTTGTAAGTTTTGAAAATAATTTTACCAACTTTTTTTCTGAAAATTGATAAACGTTCACTATTGTTATTACATTTTCCCCTTTTCCAAAAAACTAAACCTGGACACGGAAGGGAATTAATAATAAAGTGGCTGCATTTCAATGTCTTGCTTCCACTCCTCATGTTGTTTAATACCTCTAACGGTTAAAATGGCCTCCTACTGGTCACCTCTGTATCTGGGCAGACATTTTAGGAGGAAGGCAGGAGAATGAAATCTATATGGCTGGATCAATATGTCACAGAGGTTACAATGGGCACCACAGCTGCCACTGTTGAGTAAACAAACTACGGAAAATGATTGTCCTCCAAGTCCAAAACGACCCCAATAATGCCGCAGAATTGAGGTTTTTTTTTTGCATGCGTTATTGCAGAATGACTGTGCTCTGTGTGTGTGTGCAGAAGCAACAAAGAAACACACACATACATGCAACAAGACTAGTGTCAGAATCTGCACAACGCAGAGAAGACACAGTGAGGGAAAGATATAAAGACACACAGTGAGGGAAAGATATAAAGACACACAGTGAGGGAAAGATATAAAGACACAGAGAGGCGGGCTTCAATCCTTGTTCTTCCCCATGCAGGAGAGATTGATGGCTGCATTCAGGATTTCTACACACCACTAATTGGATTCACAGGTCATTAGATAAAGTACACGAGTGAGACTGGTACAGCTTAAAGACTGAGGGAGGAGAGAGAGACAGGAAAAAGGAGAAGGGTGCGAGAGGGGCAATATTGATGAGGTTGTTTGGTTCAAGACCAATGAAATTTCCTCCCCCTCTGCTGCGCCTCCAAAGCCCTGTTCCCCCGCACAGAGGGGGGTTGATCGATAATTTGTGCAGCAAGAAAAAGTGGGGGTTGGAGACAGAGGCAGGGAGGGATGAGAGGATAGGAAATAAAGACAATGAGTTGACGTCTAATGCGTGGTTCACTTACACGGATCTCAAGTTGCCTGTTGTCTCTCCATTTCAATATGGAGTTGTGGCAAGAGAAGGAAATGAGATTACACTGACCATTATGTCCCACAAAAGAGCAGAATGAGCAGATGAACATTTTTTTCCTCCCAAAGGCACAAGTCTGTGCCCCAGATTTGAGAGCAGGGTGACGGGGTAGATTCGAGGTTGGCCAGCTAGATGGTAGTTTATACCAACGTGTGCAATTACAACCTAAATCAGCTATCATCCTAAAAGAGGATTTTGTTCTGGTTTTGTAAATAGAGATTGTGAGTTTCCACTGTAGCTAGCATAGTGCCAATCTTTTGTGATTTGTAGCCCGGCGACAAAGTGAGCTCACTGAAAAACACTGTACTTGTTTAGAAAGCCAGCAGGGCTTGTTGTTTTAACATAGGAGGACAAGGGTACAGTCTGCTCAAACACATACAGGCATGCAGATGGCTGTTCATTAATTACAGATGGATGGGGGAGGGAATAACAGAGAGCAAGAGACACAGAGAGAAAGAGAGGGTGAGAGAAAAGAGAGAGAGGGGTCAGCTAATGGAGCCAGTATTCTCTCTCTCCCCCTGGACAATTACCTCTGTCTGCCCCAGACCTCTTCTGGTGCTCTTAATCAAGGTGCAGGTGCGTGGGTTTTTGTGCGAGTGTGTGTATGCGCATGTGTGTGCACGAGGAGGGGTTCCTGCGGTCCTCAGCACTCTATAGCAGCAATCCGATTAAAGCCCTGCTGCTGTGGGGCCTGGCTGTCCTCCCCTCTGCAGGGCCTGCAGCTCACCTTAAAACCCCTTCTACACACAACAACTGCCCTTCACACACTTAAGTATTCACAAGAGAAACAAAAGTGCCAACACACTTGCCTCAAATGCATATACACACACACACACATATATATATATATATATATATATATATATATATACATACACACACTCTTCCGCCTTTTCCAAACGTGGTGTGTGTGGCCTCTGAGCTGACCTCTCATCATCACCCTGGCTGTTGGCAGCCATTACTTTGGCCCCCTGGGGCCTGGCCGTCCCTCACCGAGCCCTCTGCTCGCTCTGCTTAGACAACCAATCTGTTTAAAGACAGGCCACGCTCGCTCCAGCAGGGTTAGATTCTGCTTCATTTGGCAACACACCCGTCAATTACATATTCCAGTAGTCTTTGCACATTAATGGGAGTCACGTTACTGCAGAAACGATACAAAAAGGACCCATTAAAAACACTCACTTTCACTTGCATAATCGATTTCAGGCTTCACCGGTAAGTTTGCATCTGGTGAACTTTGGCAAATTTTCACAGCCAAAACAAACACTTATTTGGGTGCACTGAAAAATCCCTCATGGAGCCAACCATTATTACTCGACGTGTAAAAACACCCCGTTTGACAATACAGCAAAAGATCATCTGTATGGCTTGCAGGTAGCTGGAGAGACATTCATGATTTCTAAAACCGTGCAGCGTGTCATTAGAGTCGACTACAGTGTAGCAAACTATCCACCCATAATGTCACATCCTTTTTCATCAGCATGAACAAAGACAAATCTGCTGGATGAACTCAAATGTTGCTTCCCCTTTAGCAAACACAAAGGAAAATGAATTGCCTGTGTGATACATTTTAGGTGTCCTATTGCAGAGAAAACAAGCGTCACTTCACTAAACTGACCGAGCCTGGTGAATCAGCCATTCTCAGTAGCAAATTAAAAACTAATTTCTTTCTTTATTCAGCAAAAGAGGCAATTTGGCCACATTAGGCTGTAAAAAATCAATTGAAAACTGGTGAAGGTCTCCTTCATTAAATCAATTAAGTGCATCGACAAACATCTTTATTTCCATTACAAGCATTATTACACTGCCAGTGGATCGCAAAGGTGGTTAATATTCAAGCCCGATTCTCAGAGGGATTTTTATTTTTCCACATGACCCTTTAAAAACAAACCTGAGGATACAAACTGGTTATAAATCGTATTTCACTATAATTTGTATCCAATTCTCATCAGACTCCCACCGCGTAACAAAAATGTGCAACTCTGCACCTAGATCTCCTAAATATGGTGCATGTGCCATCACAGCCCTGATTTTATGAACAGTGGTTTGTTTTCCAGCTTGGGACACGGGATGAGTGGGTGGATTAGTGGTCAGGCCAGTGTGAGGACACAGGGACATGAAACAGGAAAGACAGGAAGTGAAAATGTACTCACCAGCTTGAAATCCTGAATGCTACAAATGAAATAGGGAGTGTTGGGCCGCCGACTTTCAATGTACACACAATCTGCAAGTGAGAAAAAGAACGGGAAAAAAAGTGAGTTTGAAAGAAGATGTTCACACTTCCCAAAGCTTTCATGTTTTTTATGCAGCCAGACTCAGTAATATATTATTTTGCATGCTGTTACCTCTGCTGAAAAGACATTTTTCTCCTTGAGTCAAATTCAATTGGAATGCGAGTAATAGGATTAAGGACTTTTGGAGCGCTACAAGGTTGCCTTTCCAAAGCAAACATTACGCCCAAGGGGAATTATGTTATTGTTCCACTCCATTTATACACCAGTGAGCAATACTGGCTTTAACCCCATTCCAGCCCCCAGTCATCACTGTAACTCGTTCCTACAAAATGACAACTTCTGTCACCTATATATGTCCAGTTAGCTTTGGGTTAGCATAGCGGTCAAACAAAAAATAAACATAAATCCACCTTCTGTTTTCTCATTCATGTTTTAAAATGTTGCCAAATTACATAACCCTGGCAAGTGTTAAAAGCAGCCCTCTCACATTGTGTGTGGGAAGTGGCCCTGCCCGGCTGTGCTGTTAAATTGAATGTGACTGGTGGTATGGCCAGGTCGTGCACCCTCATCTCCTTAACAAAAACATTCACGCAGCAGAGGACAAAAACACACAGCCACTTCTGTGGAGGAGGAGGCGGGGTACAGTGGCTAATGGTTACTGCTAAGCCTGGCACAGTACTTTCCAGAAACAGCCAAGGGTTAGAATTATTATAGAAAAAGAGATTTAAATTCACAAAAGTCATATTAGCATAATAGTCTCCCATTCACCTTTGGCTTTTAGCTGAAACACAAAACCAGGAGTGTCAAACCGAGCAAAAAAAAAAAAAAAAAAAAGATTTATTTTGGTTTAAATAACCTGTAAAAGACGGTCCTTGCTTCAACAGGCAACACAATCAAAAGCCACTGACACTTAATTGAAGGATGGATCACACACACTGAAAATTGACCTTCTATTCAGATGGAAGCAATGTAACAAGCTATTTGACTGCTCCCACTGCTGGTTTTGCCTACCGTTTGGTGCAACCGAGCGTAGCACTCTTGCTAACGTGAACACACACACACACACACACACACACACACACATACAAGGCCATGAAGACGGACAATATCTTGCAGCTCTGTAAGCTTTGATTTAAAAAAAAAAAGCTACTATAGGTAAGATTTGCACTGAGAACACAAACTGCTCATTTCACTAAAACACATGCTGAGCTGCTCCCTGCAGAAGGACTCAGCCACACATTTCCCTAACAAAAGATGTGCGGCTAGCTTTTTTCAGTGACTGACAGTGCCATCATCTGTTATTTATTTGTTTGTGTCAACAGAGTTATCGATTTGGCTGTGGTTTATCTTACCGCTTGCAGAGGAAAAGAGGGGTGGCAAAGATATTAAATGGCTCTGACACCCAAGATACCATTTGTAGAGGGGCTGGTGTGTACGAATGTGCCTGTGACATCATGGGCTTTGTTTTTTTGAGAGGCTGTGTGTGTGTGTGTGTGTGTGTGTGTGTGTGTGTGTGCGCGCGTGTGTGTGTAACCCCAGGGTGGGCTTGTTATCTGCTGTGGGCTGAATGAGCTGTTCTAAGGGGAGGGGGGTTTATCGCCCTCGCTGGCTCTGAGTGACGCATTATATCTCTCTCACTACTGCCCTCTTCTCGCTTCTCCCCTCTCCCTCCTTTTCTCCCTCCTCTACACCATCCCTGGAAGTCATTTACAAGATAACATGAATGAAAATATCCATCAGTGCTATTGTGTGATCTGTGAGCAACACAGTGTGTGTGTGTTGAGAGAGACAGAGAGAAGTGGGTAGAGGAGGAGGAGGAGGAGGGTAGCAGGAGGGAGGGAGTGGGGGGAGGGCCGAGAACAAAAGAGACTAATCTGAATGAGATGACATGTTTCGGAGGAGTCAAATCGGGGGAATTAGGGTTTAGTGTCCCTTCACCTCGTCTGCACATTCATTTAGAGAGGCCAGATCTCCGTGTCTACACCCCAGAGCACATCAACAGGCATAAAGAACAGACAGGGAGAGTGAAAAAGATAGGCGGTGGGAAAAAAAGAGACAGGGATCTAGTTTAATCATTCACAGACAGCAAGCGAGTCTATTCTTCGAACGTCAAAAGCACATTTTGAATTCATCCTGGGCACTAAAAGTCTACTACCTCAAGGGCATTTCTCTGAAAGCGACTATAACACGAATCTCAATGAATGTGAAAGTTAAAACCCAAGTTAACGCTTTTGAATGAAAAGGAGGCAACGGAGCTCAGGGAGGTTGGGTGGGGTGGGGGGTGGAGGGGCTCGTCGAAGCGGGCCACAAGGTTCCTCCAGGGTCTGCCTGGTTTGTTAAACATTCCTGCCATTTTGTGCATTTGGAAGTGGGTCTCCTCGCTCAAGTGGAGAAGTGGAAAGGGGAGGGACGAGAGGTTTAGCTGTGGTGGGGGTCTATGTGGGGGGATGGGCAGTTTTTTTAAGGGTTGAAGTGTGTGCTCGTTGGATGGATGTAGCCTTCGCTGTAGGAGGGAGAACCACAGCAGGGCCTTTGTAGTAGAGCGCTATCACTCCCTCAGCAGACGTAAGTTTAGCTTCTACTCGCCTCCACCCTACAATCCACTGCTGCCCTCCACGCCACCCAGACAGACAGAGAGCGAGAGAAAGTTCAATACTTCGACACGGGGAGATAATCATGACCCTAACCCTGAGCACAGTTCCTCAGACCCGAGCACTTCACTGAAACCTGATCCTGAACATTGTCACTGCTGAGTTCAAGCAACAGAATATTCATTGTTGTAACCTCGCGACACACACACACACACACAGCAATTTTCTCAGCTGTAGCTCATTGTTCAGCCAGCCATTCTCTTACGGCTGCCAAGCATGTCTAATCTAAAACACACCTAGCCTCAGCAAAAGAGCCATGTCCTACTCTTTGTATCAAGCAAATAAGATGCTGTTTAATTTGCTGCAGCATTTCAGCAGAGGGGAGGGGGAGTTCTTAGATAATATCAGCTTGGCTTTCTTTTACGAGCCGCCAACAATGGAAAAGTCACATTGCGAACACAGTCATATATGCCAATGTTTTGTAAACAGCGATGGGGGGGGTGGGGGGTGGTGGTGCTGTGGAATGAGATCAGCTAAACACAGCAAGAATATGAGCATATTTTAGGATACAAGGCAGGCTTATTAAATCAAGAGGAGCGTTTGTTTAAGCCATGCAAGCAGGTGGCGAGTGTTAGCCATGAGGCAGGACGCACCTGCATTGTTAAAAGTGGTGCTTGGCTCAAACTGGCAGAGCGCACATGCACAAACGCAAAGGCACACACGCAGCAGAGTAGTGCACGGCTTTAGCAAAGCTACCCCCCTTGAGTGCACTGATCCTAAAATTAAATAGCACGAGGAATGCAATAATGGAACCACAGGGGTGTGAGGGGACAAGAGGGCCAAGAAAGACGGAGAGCTTGGGAGAAAGACAGAGACTGGTGTTATTACTGATCCACCACCGGCCGCAGCGCCTCTGCGAGGGAGACCAGCTGATGACCAAGGCTGTCTTGTGCCACTTCCTGCTGGGCCGGTCCCAGAGGGGTGGCGCAACAGGCAGTCAAGGCCTGGAGGCACACGGACATTTGATTCTTCCCCAACTTTCCTTCCTTTCTCCTCATCCACAAGCCCAACAACTCTCCCTTCTTCTCACTGGAAAAGGAGTGGGAAATACCTGGCAAGCGATACCATCAGCTCTCTACAATAGGGCAGGCCTACAGCTGACTGAGCTCCTAGGGGAGAACAGAGGCTCTTTGACAACCCCCCCCTCTTCCTCCTCTCCTTTCCCTCTCGGCTAGCCCACGCTTTCTCATTTAGCAGTCGGCAGGTGGTTGGATTTCACTAAAAAGCTCTTTTCCCAGAGTCTCTAGCGTGGGGAGAGATGGGAGAGCAGAGAGGGCTTTTTAAAAATAGATCTGTTCTGTTAGCGACAGGCTACAGATTCACACTGCTATGTTTCAATAGGAGATGACTCCAAGGGCTTGTCCCTCATGTTAGCTTGACTGGAAACAGCAAACTGATCGACAGCTAGCCTTTGTAGCAGAGGGGATGTGCTATGCTAATGGAGCTCTAGCCTACGGTGTCTTGGCTCTAGAATAACCAATCCAACACTTGCTGAACCACATTATACTGGCTTCTCAAGAGGATCCATACTGTCTGAATACAAACAGAATTGTGTTGTGTTCCTATTTAGTATAACTTAGCTTACTCTGAATTAAATATCCATCTGATAAAAAAAGGCACTTCAGTTGCACAAAAATGATTGGCAGTGCAAATTTAGATAGATGATGGAATTCTATGGTGGGTACCTTCGATTCAAACAAGTAACAATTCACTTTTAAAGATAGAGAATGAAGTTCAGGTAGTTTTTTAAACTCCAAATGACAGAATCTAACAATATCTAAAGGTTTGGTGTATGAGAGCAACTGCAAAGGAGCAGTCAGTAAGTCAGCTAAGCCCCCTACACTTGCTGTCCTGTTAAGAGAGTCTTGTAATTAAATTTTACACTTTTTAAATGCAAAATTAACTTGTATTATTAAGTTTATAAAATTGCACAGTTAAAAATGTATAACTCATGTGTCTAAGATATTCTGCTCAAATGTGGATCTGTTGCATCTGGACGATAACTGATGTGGTTTAGCATTTACACCGATACAGATATTGTGCATCATTAGCAATAATGACGACGTACATTACATGCAACATGAAGAAGATTACAGCCGACACATATTTAATTTAAGAAAGAAAAACTGAAGCCCTTGCAAACATAAAGAATATGGCAGATTTGTGTAACTGCCAACAGTTGGTCCTGAGTTTGAAGAGAGGAGGGGTAGGGGTGGGGGGGTGGGGGGGCTGGTTATCCATCGCTACATGTGTGTCAGACATACTCCTGCTGCACAGCTTACTGTGTGCACATGACACACACACACACTAACACACACTCCCCAGGGTTCTGTGGTGGCTGCGGCAAGAAGCGCCAGCTGTCCACATCAACAACTCCCCCAACACTCATCCACACAAGGTGTTTTTCTCAGACTAGCCTGCAATCTCTCTGTATCATACACTGCACTTACTACACAAAGCTATCCCTTTCTAAGAAGAAATTAAATCAATAAATTTAAATTGAATCAAGTCTTTATCGGCCTGAAACTCACTGCGGTGGCTGTGCATGCAGCCATGTTGTGTGACATAAACAGAGGTAGAAGGGCAGAAGGAGTGGGGGGGGGGTTCCATTAGCTCTCTCCATTTTAAACAGACCAGCCAGTTAGGAAGGAAGGAGACATGCTATGGCAGCGAGCCGCCTGCAGCACCAAGCAGAGTCCTGCTGCAGTGGAGAGCAGGGATGAGCAATGTGGATAGCACTATGTGTGTGTATCTGGCTGAGTTTTTGTGTGTTACAGGAGTGTGCTTGTCAGAGATAGGGACCGTGTCTATGACTGTTAAAAGCATGCCTTGTATATGTGTTAGTGTGTGCATGTATATGTGTTACAGTACACTTGTGAGTGTGCACAAACGCTGGTTATCGGCATACTGTGTATGTGTGTGTACTGACGTGTTTTTTTGTGTGTCCGTGCTTCTAGGGTGTCTCCTATTGATCCCCCCATGGCAGTGTGTATAATCTCCAGAGAGAGGATCTATAATCTGGGGTGGGGAGGGGGTGGACGAGTGTAGAGAACAGGCTCTGGAGGTGTCTGGCCGGGCCTGGGGAAGTGGTGAGAGCTCAGCCACAGGGCACAGATCGATTTGGCATGTCTGCTTGCACTGCATTGGGCTGTTCACCCCAGCAGCCAACCATACAAATGGTCCGGGACACAGACCCATAGCCACCACCACAGACACACTCCTTCATCCTTTTTAAACAGCAGCAGAGCTAGAGTTAGCTGCAGGCCCACATGCCCATTGCACTTCTCCTTCCACCCTTCCCCATCCAATCGATGTGCACTAAGCCGCCTGAACCCATCTTCAAGGGATAGAAAGGCTAAGCAGAGAGATTGGAGGGTGGCTGGAGATTGGGATTGTGCAGACGGTTTCAATACTAGCTTACCTGTTATTTCTTATGTGATGACATGGGCCTGTATGTTTCTAAAGCTCCCTGTGACAAAAGCAATCAAAACAGTATTTTGGTTCACAATTTCTTTCGGTTTTCTGCACTGCTTTCCAACACCGACTTCTTCCCTCTCCCCATGTCTGGGGCGGTGTAAATCCCTCTCTGAGGGTGGTCAGTTTTACATATTGTGTGTCACTAGACGGCTATAAAGGGATTTAACATTTAGTAAAGCATAATCCATTGCAGGCTTTGTGCCTGCCTAAGCTGCACACATCAAATCTGATTGCAGGAAGGCTGCTACCAATGACCAAGCAGAAGGAGGAAAACATACACTGCGTACACACACACACACACACACACACACACACACAAACAAACAGGGCTTATCACTTGAACAATAAGCAGAGTAGACAGCAGGAGGTCAGTTGCTGAGGTGGAGGATCTTCAATGTTGACAATAGGAGGTAAATTACAAACTAATGTACTGGTGCTGGGGCCACCGCTACCCAATCCCGGCTCATCCCTAATCTAAACCAATCTAACAGCTCCAGTCTATGCGGTGGGAGCAGGTTGTGACACTCGGGCCGCTCTAGACCTGTCAAACTAATTGAAGGAGAAGACAGGAAACGTAAATATTCCCCATCAACCAGACACTGGCTGTGCTGTTCTCTCGGATGTGGAAATATAAATATTCGGCAGGGCTAATCCACTGAGACGGTCGACTTTGTTTATATGCCTTTTGAATGTTTCATTGATGTGACTGACTGCTTCCGTTTTTTTAAACCCCCCTCTCTTCCTCTCTACTCCCCCCCTCTCCGCATGGTTAACTATGAGACAAAGCGCCGGTGCTCTCTCTATTAAACATGAAATGCAGAGCAAAAAAAAGGCTCCAATGGAGTCTGTTGCAGAGCGTTAGAGAGACAGAAATAGAGAGTGAAAAACAACAAGGCTTGGGTTTAGAGCGACTGCTTGCTTGAGGACCTCCACTGATACCAGTGCAGGGATAATTTAGCCAACAAGATTACGCAGCTAGACGAAAAGTGTAGGATGGTGAGGTCTGGCTGTTTCACTGCACCTACTTGAAGTTGTCTCTTTAGCAGTTGAAAAAAAAAGGAGGGCTGAGTGTTTGTGTGGATGGGTAGGTAGTTGGAGAAGAAGACAACCTAACACTGGCTGTAATTTCCTACATCTTCCCATTAAGTACCCAAGCAATGTGGGCCACCCCCCCACTGCTTGACCTTTTGCTAGCTGCTAGATAAACGAAAAGACATGGCGGCAATGATTTAGTTACAAGGCGGATAGCACTGAGCAGTAGGAGAGCGAGAGCAGACTACACACACACACACACACACACACACACACAGCTAGCTAGCCTGGCTTCCTTCCGACAGTGAGTGTTGACATTCCCCCCCTCTAACACAACCAATTTATAAACACTAGGTGAAAGAGAGGCCATGTTTACAGCTGCGGAAAAGGTTGGTTCTCTTTTTAGCCTCATTCATCCGACATAATAAAGACATTGTGGCGCAGCTCAAACATCTCTCCAGGAAACCAGAGTACCTTTTGGCCCCGAGAGGAGATAGCATACTTTCAGTGAGTCAGATGGTGTTGGGATGAAATCATTATCATGGCTGTCGTCACTATCACATCATCTAGTGAAGCACCACTTTGCTTTATTGACTTAGCCCAAGACAAAGCACAGAGTGGGTCAACTTGGAATTGATTGTATGATGCATCGGCGTCTAGCCTGAGGGAGTATTTCTGCTGTTAGAGAGTAGCTACTTTGGAGAATCTGCAATCCCTCTGCAGCTTGTTGCAACAGAGGTATGACTGTTTCTTTAAAAACCCAGAAATCAATCATTGATTAATTAAATATTTGTCTTAATACCTCAAACAAGCTTATTGAGAACAAAGTGGGATATAAGTAAATGAGTGAGTGTGATGTTAAGAAGGTGGGTTTAGGATTATCAGTAAACTGGGAAAATTGATTAATGGAGATTGACTCGTGTTCACTGCAGTTGGTGACCATGCCGATGAGTACGGCCCACCTGCTGACACAATTAGATTAGCCATGACTAGGACTTACCTCCGGGTCTGTAAACAACATCGTCTTCTGTGATGAAGGACGTGATTTCTCCGTTCTCTGTGCGCTCATAGCGCGACTTCTTCTTAGGCGTCTTCTTTTTGCCCTTCTTGCCGGCTTCCTCTGCCGTGCCGCTGCCTCCACCTGTGCTGCCATTGTCGTTGTCCTCATCCTCGCTGTGCTCGCTCTCTGCATAGTTCTTGGCCCCGCCCTCCAGCGTACAACTGCGTCGGGGCCTGGAGCTTTCACTCTCGCGATCGCCCCTGTCCCCGTCCTGCCGCCGGGACTTACCGGCCTCTCTCTTGTCCCGGTCCCTGTCTCTGTCTCTGTCCCGCTCTTTCTCCCTCTCCTTCTCTTTGTCGGCCGTCATGATCCGCCACGTGCCTTCCTCAGTCCTCTCACGGCTGGGCCTCCGTGAAAGGTAGACTGTGAGCCTGGGCTTCAGTCTTCTGAATTTACCAGTCAAATCCAGGGAAAATTTGGCCACACCAACAACCCCAGTGTTTCAGAAAAGCTGTGGACAAGAAAAGAAGGACAATTAATGTGACCCTTTGTCAATAACCATCATCCTTACAGTGCAGAAGCTACACTTTCTAAGTAAAAGGGTTGCTTAGTGCCGTTTTGTGGGTGAGAAATACAAGATTAGTTTCTAGAGATCAGGCAGCTGTGCTGACTCTTCTCAACATCACAGTAATTGTTGGCACTCCCCTCCACAACCATGTATACTCTGGAGAGCACTGAGTAGCTTTATCAAAGAACAGAAACTTCCAGCATTCTGCTCAAACATATTTCCATTCCTTCAGAGAGGCAGTAAAACAGAGTTATTAAAGGGTAAAAGAATGGAAAAAAAGAGAGTGAGAAAAGTAGAAAGACATGTGCTGCATGTAAAGTATCTAACACAATGAGCTAAAGGGAAGTCGTAACTGAATAAGCATAAAAAGGTAGGATGCATTGAGGATGAGGCATGCAGCCAATAGAATTCCTCAGAGATAATATGTCGAGGGGTTTTTCAGCACAAGACGCTGCTTGTCTTTTGCAATGCCACGGGAGAGACACAGCATGAAGCTCAATGACAGAGTTAACTGGCTAGCTTCACTACAGACCATCTGTGATGACACCAGGCTCAATTTTACTCATCTGTGTGTGGTTATGTGTGTGTGTGTGTGTGTGTGTACTCTGGTTTACTGGACTGCACCCCAGCCCAACCCTCTGCCCTGGCTGACAGTGCACCACTGTGTTAATGTGAAGTGACAGCTCTGGAGGGAAGAACACAGCAATCCAGTGGGCAAGGAAAGGGAGAGGAAAGAGGCCGAGCCAGTCATTTGCCATGTCCAGTCCACTGCCATTTTCAGCTATCGCTGTTCACTCAAAAAGAACCCAGCTACCACTTTCTCATGCCATAATGAAATCCTCCACAAACACTGAAGTGGGCAAAGCTGAAGCAGCACGCTGTCTGCACTACACTGCCCTACACACTGCGCCTACAAAAGAGGCTTCTCATTTACTGCCAGTGTTTGCCCCCTCCACCCCCACCGCAACAAATTAACTAGAAATAGTTATTACAGCCCCCAGAGGGATCAGACCAGGCAATCAGCACCAGCGTTACCATGGTTGTGATAGCAGGGTGGGAGAGGGAGAGTGAAAAAGGAGGGAGGGATGGAGACTGAGCCAGGTAAAGCAGACCCGGCTTCAAGCGAAAATTATACAGCATGTGGGTTTATTGAGAGTGCAAGAAAGAATGAAAAATATAAGCAAAGCGAAAGGTGGAAAAAGGTTTTTGGCAGGCACAGACACACACACACACACACACACACACACATGAAGCACGTTTGACAACGGCGCTCCTCAGCAGCGGGTGCTGTCATCTCGTGAGCAGACACCAACTGACAGGGCAGCTGCTCTTGTCCTCGGCTTCAACACAAACACCGGGCCTGATTAAACCGCAGCCTCGTCACAGCCCCATTAATCACCTAATGATGAGTTACCACGGCGACCACTGGGCTGCCAGCATATACACACAAGAACACATTAGTGCACACACAGGACGCAAGGGCTCAGGAGAGAGAACGTACACACACCCACCATGGATGCACACCTCCACTGGTGTGCCAAAATACATACTGTGCCCCCCCCCCCCTTCTGTGTCCATATCCAGCAGCATGCCTTGGAGGTGTGAGGAACATGAAAACATTGATGAAGGTACCATTTGATAGCACAGCTCTAATCCTGGGAGCTGCCAGAATCTGTGTATGAGCTAAGCACCTCTTCTCTCCTCTAATCAGTAACATAAGCCTCTTCCACTGAAACCAACGAGGACCCTGAACTGTTGCAAATGGGGGGTTGGACCATTCTCCTTTGATGTTGCGGGCTGCTATAATCCTCTATAAGTATCTTTACAATCTAGATGCTATTAGTTTGCATCTGGATACACTTTACACAACTGCCTCATTCCAAAGTCTGCATCTCCAATTACCTTGCTAACGTTAACATTATTGTATTTATCAAGCCTCAGAGCAAAACAAATTCTGCATACAGACATGCCCATGTTTAATTGTGTTAAAACTTTTCCTAGTCAATTAACAATATGTTCAAGAGTCTATTGTTAATGTGCTGCACATCGGTGGCTGCAGTTTGATGGAGACAAAAAAGCAATTTGAAGTTGAACAAATTGAGTGAGTAAAAAGGTGTGAAGTAGTAACACTGTGGCAATGAAAAGTCATAATGTATTGATGGCTGACGGGGGGGAAGAGAATGAGAAAGTAAGACAGAGAGAGAAAGCGAGGGAGAAGGCTCTCCTCCACCCACTACCCGGGAAACAAAGTGCTTAGTAGAAAGCAGCGCTGGCTGCCTAGCCGATGAATAACGCTGTGAGGGGGCAGGTGAGGCATGGAGCTATTACACATCAATCACTGGGCCAGGACCCTTTGAAAGATACCAGCTGTCTTAATGGAAAAGAGAAGGAGGGGGGCAGTGGCTGGAGAGGGGTTGAGGGGGTCCCAGCCAACGTCACCTAGCCTAATCCACCATTCACGTTACTGCAGTGGAGTCAAGGGCTAGCAGCCAGTGGGGCCCCGCTCAAATACATTTCTCTTTTCCGTGCCTGTTTAAATGAGACCTCTGGCCTGAAAAACCACACAGTTTGTGGCTCGATTAACACATCATCCCCCACAATGGCCACACAGCCGGTTTCTGTTACTAAACACAGCTTTTTTTCTCTCTCTCTCTCTCTCTCTCT
>VMKM01002865.1:0-55188 GCA_008360985.2 Macquaria ambigua
ACAGAGGGAGGAGAAGGAGGTGCAGATACACAGTATATATAGTATTTATACTGTGTAATAGTACATGCAGCAGGAAGCAAACAGATATACAGATGTTTAAGAGTTTGTTCTGAAGACATTTTATATTAATACGCTGTTTTATTGTCTTTGATTATGTATTGATACAGCTGTTCACTAGCACACACTTACACACATCTCTATATAGTGAATATAATGTTACTGTGTGGTTCATTAAGGAGGAGGAGGAGGAGTATTAATGAGTATTAAACATCACTACACCCAGTTTACTGTTGACCAGCACAACACACAGAAAACAGTGCATATATATATATATATATAGGAGTATCATGAGGAGGAGGAAGGAGGTGGTATATTTTTGTACATTATGAGAGGAGGAGCTGAGTCTGTAACCACTGAGGAGGTTCATATTCCTCATATACGTCTCACACATGCAGCAGCCGTTGTTGTTGTTGTGAGATTCAAAACATGTCCTACATTTCCCATAATGCAACTGGACAGTGTCTCCCTGGAGGAGGAGGAGGAGGAGTTTAACTGAAGATGACAGAATTGTTTGATTTTGGTTTGATGAAGTTCAGACGAACTGATAATCAGAGAGGAGTAACGTAGCTAACTGTTATTGATCTGTTATTGATCTCTGATGAACCGTTACAAACACACGTGATCACGGTTCATTAAAACAACTTTATTTCATTATTATTTTAGGTCATTTTCTGACTTAATGTTCTGGGCTGCTGTGTTTCTCTGACGCTTCGATCCGCAGACGTTTAGAACTGCAACATGTTCTCAGTAACGTTGTTGCATCGTACTGCAGTATAGGTATTCATTTTAAAATGTCTGTACCGCATTGCTTTGCAGTTATTATCACATTCTGATCACTGTGATGGATCACATGACTTCAGCAGGTCTGCAGAATCTGCTAATAGAAGTGAAGACAAACCAAACTACATTTAAAAATAGGAAACTTTACACAATGCATTGACACAAATGTAAAATATATGTGATCTGTAGTTAAGGAGCTGAAACTTTAAGGTTGGAAGTCATGCTAACGTGCTAGCATACTAATTTGAACACCACAAACAGAAGTGTGTCCATGAAGAATATATACTGTTAGTGGAGATCTGAGGTGGACGATGCAGACATAAAAACATTTCACGTTCATCAGTTCAAACTTCTCTGAAAGCAGCGACATGAAGAGCAGACAAAGTTTCAGTGTGTGTATTTTAGTGTGTGTGTTTCTGTGTGTGTGTGTGTGTGTGTGTGTGTGCTGTTCAGAGGAGGAAGGTGCTAACGTCCTCAGGTTAATATTTACCCAGCAGGTGACAGATTACTGAACTGTGAGAGAACACCAGAGGAATGTGGGGGTGAAAGAACAGAGAAGAAGAACTGCTCTGATGTTAACATGGTTATAACAAGAAACAGCTTCCTCACTCAGCAGGAAATAAACTGTCAGATGAAAAGTGAAGAAACACTGTTGGAAAGATAAACCTCCAGTTACTGAACAGAACTAGCTCCGGTCCACAGAGCTCAGCAGGTCAGCACACAAGAAAGTGAGTAATTATCGTTATAGTTCAAAGACATGATTCTTTAAATGATTAAACTTTTTCTATTGATACAGGGTGGGTCTGTCCTCTGTATGGTGGCCTTTTAGGGACATCTCAGACTGTCAGACCTCCACAGGTCAAATATATAACACACAAAAAGTCCTGCAGCTACCAGCTCAACAAAAGGATGCAGGTCTGACCTGAACTGCAGAGAACTCCTCCACTTGACTGCTCAGGCCCAGGTCCAGGTCTCAGTCTGCATTCTTGTGTTCTCAGTCTGCGTTCTCGTGTTCTCAGTCTGCATTCTCGTGTTCTCAGTCTGTGTTCTCGTGTTCTCAGTATGCGTTCTCGTGTTCTCAGTCTGTGTTCTCATGTTCTCGTGTTCTCAGTCTGCATTCTCATGTTCTCAGTCTGTGTTCTCATGTTCTTGTGTTCTCAGTCTGCATTCTCGTGTTCTCAGTCTGTGTTCTCATGTTCTCGTGTTCTCAGTCTGCATTCTCGTGTTCTCAGTCTGCGTTCTCGTGTTCTCAGTCTACGTTCTTGTGTTCTCAGTCTGCGTTCTCGTGTTCTCAGTCTGTGTTCTCGTGTTCTCAGTCTGTGTTCTCATGTTTTCAGTCTGTGTTCTTATGTTCTAGTGTTCTCAGTCTGCGTTCTCGTGTTCTCAGTCTGTTCTCATGTTCTCGTGTTCTCAGTCTGCGTTCTCATGTTCTCAGTCTGTGTTCTCATGTTCTCGTGTTCTCAGTCTGCGTTCTCGTGTTCTCAGTCTGTGTTCTCATGTTCTCGTGTTCTCAGTCTGCGTTCTCGTGTTCTCGGTCTGTGTTCTTGTGTTCTCGTGTTCTCAGTCTGCGTTCTCTTGTTCTCAGTCTGTGTTCTAGTGTTCTCAGTCTGCGTTCTCGTGTTCTCAGTCTGTGTTCTCATGTTCTCGTGTTCTCAGTCTGCGTTCTCATGTTCTCATGTTCTCAGTCTGCATTCTCATGTTCTCAGTCTGCATTCTCGTGTTCTCAGTCTGTGTTCTCGTGTTCTCAGTCTGTGTTCTTGTGTTCTCGTGTTCTCAGTCTGCGTTCTCTTGTTCTCAGTCTGTGTTCTCATGTTCTAGTGTTCTCAGTCTGCGTTCTTGTGTTCTCAGTCTGTGTTCTCATGTTCTTGTGTTCTCAGTCTGCGTTCTCATGTTCTCAGTCTGCATTCTCATGTTCTCAGTCTGAGTTCTCATGTTCTCAGTCTCAGTGTGTTCTCTGATGCAAAGTGCTGAACCAAAACAAGGACAGAAGGAGAAGAAATGAAGAAAAATGAAGAAAACAAAGAGGAAGAAGAGAGGAAGTGAAGCTGAGTGAAGGATACATAAAGAGGAAACAAAGGAAAAAAGCGTGTCCGTGAATGACAAATAATGATTAGTATTATTTATATTATTTATAGTATTTATTATATTTATATTATATGTATTTATTTAATAATTATTTTATTATTGTTATTATTATTATTATTATTATGTGTTATATCATTAAAAAAGCATGTCACTGAATGCCAAATTAAAGGTTTGATTTTAACTGGACAGTTGGAATATCATTATCATTAGTTTTCTAGGGAGCAAAAAAGTCATGAATAGAAATTATATTCATGAGTTTTAAACAAATGCAACGGTTAGAAATTTGACATTCAAACTTTAATTAGGCTAGATAACAGCTAATCAGAAATGCCAAACAAGAGCATTAATTGTTCCTATGGAAAACAAGAGCAGCCTACCAAGGAAAAAGTCTGAGGCTACTGGAAAAAAAAAAACAAGGATTTATCCTAACTTTCAAAGGAAATCAGCACTGCAGGTTGCAGAGAAGCGATTGCAGTATTTGGACTGCATGTGGAGGACCTGGCTGAATCCCTGCTCAACTATACGTTGTTGGGAAAGCAAGAAGCAGCAGCCTAGTCTTCTCCCAGAGAGCCGGGTAACGCTGGGCATATTTGACCCACATGCTGCCCAAGCCAGAGGTGCGGAAAGTAGCCTAGGCCTCGTTGTGGCACTGGATGTCGACAAGATGCACCTGGATAGCGGGCTCGCATTTAGTCAGGTCCGCTTGAAAGGGCTGCACCACCCATCCATGTCAGCCTTAACCATCCTCAGGTGGTCGGTGTAAATGAGGAGGCGGTCATCGGTAAGAGCCTCAGACACCTGCAATAGGTGTAACCACCAAATTGTTCTCGGTGCAGATTTTTTGACTATTCGATTTTTAACTGGTTATTTTATTGCTAATTAGTCTACTAATAAATGTGTCTTTATATTTATAATGCACATACGTCACTTATTATCCAACATGTGACTTTTTGGCATTAAATAGGGCAGAATGAATTCAGCAGATTTTCTAATGGAGTTTGGTCTGACATTATTTTGTGCTATTCCAGGCAAATTAAACCTGGTAAATGTCCCATGTTTTGGGATTTCAGATTTCCTTTTATTCATAGACTTGTTAAAGATGTTTAATGAAGACTTGAAGTTCACGACTAGATGAAACTGTTTTAGCTGCAGAGAAACGCTGCAGCAGTAAACTCCGCCGTCTCAGCTGGAATCAAGCCGGCTGATGGCGTTGCTGTGACTCAGCCTGTCAGGTGGCAGGTGTCTGGTTTTAATATGGTTTAAAAAACCGTTTATGTTTATGATGATTGTATAGTTTGTGTTAATATGCTTTGGCAACGTTGTCTTGTAGCCTATGCAGTCATGCCAATAAAGTCACGTGAATTGAATTGTGTTATAGAGTGTGTCTGGATGCTAGACGCTAAGTTGCTTTCCTTGGAAGTCCGACAGCAGAATAATCCTCTTATAAATTTGTAACCACGGCCATACCACGGCGTTCACGGTGTAGAAATGAATGCTTTCAAGAGGAAGAAACTCTTCATTTCCTCCACGGGGAATACCAAGGAAGAGAGCGTCCATTTTCCTGAGTTGACCTGGAGTTGACACAGTAAAGGCATGTTGGTGAAATTTTATAGATGATTCTCTGACGTCCCGTTGCCGTGAAGGCAGCATGGAGCTGCGCTACAGAAAGCTGACAGAAACACTGAAGTAAAGAGTCGTGGTATGGAAATTATACACCGTCTCGTCTATTCGCATTGTGTAAACTGGCAGGTTTTAGAGTTGCAGACCGTATTTATTTGAAAGTAGTTGTAAGTTTCAACTCCTCTCGTCGTGAATCTTTGGTGTAAACTCAAACGCCCGCCAAGAACACCTCACTGCCCCCCTTTCATAAATTTTGCTTCCAGCGCCCCCCGACATTCTCTGAACGCCCCCTGGGGGGCGGTACCACCCCTGTTGAGAACCACTAGGGTAGAGGAAGATGAGAGTCAACACATCACCCAGCAGAAGGTCTGTCTGATCTCTGCTCTGCTGGATCTGCTCGGTCTGATTGATAGATTTCACATTGACGGGCAGATGGTCTGTTCGTGACTCGTGCGACGCGTCAGGAGGTTTTCGTAGATTTAATTCAGAGAAACTTTAAGCGTAAATTGATGAATGACACAAATTCTCCTAAATCGCTTGAATGTTAAAGAACAAATCTGTTGGTACGACGGATTCTTACATGAGGCCCATCGTCTTAAAACATATGGAGTCTACCTGTCAAATACCACCAGGTTCAGTTCTTTATCTGAAGGTCGTTAAAATGCCCAACCTCCTAGAAACACTCAGCATCCTGGGAGGTTATGGCCCAGAGGGTACTATTGTAGTAGTGGTGTGGTGATGACATCATGAGGGGCAGCTCTCTGTGTGTCTGCAGACTCTCAGAGATTCAGACTGACAGCTGCTGTCAGAGACGCTCAGTGTCTGCAGACAGCAAACAACAACACAGAGGAGCTGCTCCTCCTCCTCCTCCTCCTCCTCCTTCATCTTCATCTTCATCTTCATGGCTCCAGACTCACATGTTCCTCTCCTATCAGGGTGCAGTGACCTCTGACCTCCATCCTGCTGGAGGAGCCGTCTGAACACAGAAACATGAAGAATCAGTGTGAATGACTCTACATACAGAGAGCTGCAGGATGCTTATTACTGACATTGTTAACTGTAATATTATATATTAACTGTTTATTCCACAAAATGTCAGAACACAGTGAAAAAGGTCCATTGTGACGTCCTCATGTCCTGTTGTGTCCAACAATCCAAAACCCAAAGACATTCAGTTTATTTTCTTTCGACTGACTAATTGATTAATCAACTAATCGTTCAGCACAGCAGCTTCAGTCAGTTCAGTCAGCTCTCACATTACGTAGAAGATCTTTGATGTAAAAGACTACAACTCCCAGAGGAGCGTGAGTCAATGAGTCAGTGTTTGCTGTATGAACAATGTGTTTGAGAGCTGCGAGCCTCAAGGTGACGCCGCTCGTCTGAACCCCCTGAGACTGCACACTGTAAAGAACCTATCGCTAAACACACTCTGAAAAATGACTTAAATGGTTTTTACTTCCTACAGAGATAAAAATGTTTCACTTTTACATATCCAGCCGCTAACGTTAGCTTAGCATCCAGGACCGATTCCCACAGAGGAATCCTGAGTGCTGCTACATGCTATGCTAACTCTCTGCCTTGGAAGAAATAATCAGTTACTACTTTTGGTAGTAAGCTAGTTAGCAGGACACGCTAACATTAGCAGCAATCTTTACACTGGAGTTTTTGGTTTTGTAAACTCTCTGACTGCACCTGCTGTCACTATGGTTACTGTTGCTGAGCTGTGATTGGACAATCAGTGGTCAGGGGCGGGGCTTGGTGAATCAGCCTTCTGATCAGGTTTTCATCATCATCATCAGCAGCAGCAGCATCATCTTCATCATCATCACAGAGACAGACAGGAACACCGCAGCTGCTCGTCACTGGATCTAATCCTCTTTCAGACCTGGTCCTCGGGTCCTTGGGTCCCTTTCCTATCAACTTGGTTTTCCTCAGGTCTGTTCAGGATCAGGCTCACATTTTTGGACGAGAGAAGATCTTTAATCAACAGTGATGGATCACTTTTAGAATCTGTTTCTTGCTGTTTGCAGTTCAACCGGAGATTTCAGTCATTTTCTCCCAGTTTGAGTTTCAGTGTCAGAACTGTTTAACGTGCAGTCTGAAGATCTGCAGCCTCGTTAGAGACGCTCAGCATCTAGCTGACACACACACACACACACACACACACACACACACACAGACAGAGGATGAAAAATAGGTTGCATCCAGTCAGACAGAAAAACAAAGAAAATGAGGCCGCAGTGAAGCGAAGCTCTGAGGATCTCTGACCTCCATCTGACCTGCTGAATATAAACCAGCCTGAATCTGCAGAAACTGTGAAGTCTCAGAACTCTCACATTAACAGCTTGTTTCATTTGTCTCGTTGTGTCGTCCCTTCACCCCCCGAGTGCTGCTGTTTTGTTCTGAATGTTCTTTAACTTCACATCTGAACAGTTTTTACAGTGAAACGGTCTTTCCGAATTTCATGCAGAATGTGGGACCTGTGGTTCTGTATGTGGTTCTGTATCTGACTGTTTCCGCTGCTTCCTGGTGTTGAACCTTGGTATGAGCTTCATCCTTTAAACCTCCCGTCAGTCATACTGCATCATCTGTTCTGTTGAGATCCATCATGTCTGATTATCCAACAACAAACCATCATCATCACACAAGGCATGCTGGGAGTTTTTCTCTGCTGGAGCTTTTAAATCACTCATCAGAATAAAACACCTGACAGATTAAACCAATCAGAGGCTGTGCTCTTTAATCCCACTCAACACCAATAATCCAGTTAGCAGCAGGAACACAGCAACGCCTCTGCAGAGAAGAATATACAACTGAAGGGTCTGTTTGTTAAGTCACAATTAAACTTTGTTGCTTCCTGAATGTGATGTACTTCCTGTAGAAACAGGAAGTAGAAACAGGGCTGCATTCAGCACTGCTAAAACACGTTTTAATTTAAAACAGAGACTGTGGTGGACTGAAAGTCCAGCTGCTGTGACTGCAGCGGTGAATTAAGTCAGGTTGAAGTACTTCTCAGACACACTGATCATGCAGGTGGAAATACTTGTTTACTGAAGAGGCTGCATGGAGGTGTGTTGGCAGCGTTTCAGAACGTCGCTGCTGCAGGAGGTTTTCACTACCAATGTGCTGGTTTAAACTTTAGTACGTCCAGCAGATGGCAGCTCGCAGAATGAGAGGATCCTTCAAACAGAAAACACAAGGAAACACAGGATGTTAAAATAAAGCACAATAACCCTCCAAGCTAGCTGGCTTGCTAACTGTCAGTTAGCAATCTAGCAGTTCAGTCGCTAACAGGACAAACAGTTTATTATCATGAGCTCATAAAACTGGATGGTGAGTTCTCTGTCCAATTAGAGCTCAGCTCCATCAGGACGGCTTCTTATTAGTCCTGACAGGAAAACTAACACTCATCAGAAATAAAACAGTCATGGAGCTGCTAATCAATAACAACGATTGTCCTTTGGGGACAAATGACCCAACAGAGTAACAGACCAATCAGCAGTGTCCTCAGCTGACGAGGTGTTCAGGGACCCTTGTCACATTAACTTCATGTTTCTCCAGCTGTAGAAACAGCATGATGTAGGAACCTGAAACGTGTGTACGGTCGTTTTAGGAGACGCACTCTGAAGAACCAATCAGCAACGTGTGTCCATCAGAGATGCAGTTCCTCTGACGTCCACCAGGTGCTGCTGTGATCAAACTCTGACTGCATTGAAGTGAATGAGAAAACCTCCAACTCCTCTACAAACACAGTTAGTTCAGCTCTCAGCTGATTCACTGAGCTTCTTCTTCTGCTGTCAGTCTGAAGGGAGACTTTCAAAATAAATGTCCCATTGAGGAGATATTATTACAGCCATTTATGGCATTGCTTACTTGATTGACAGGCATACGAGCCAATCACGGTCGACCGTAGTAGGTCAGAGGTTTCTGACTTACACAGTGACATTTTCTATAGATTGACACACGCACACACACACACACTCACATTCCTTCAAACAGCATACATAAAGAGAATAATGAAGTCCACTCCCTAAACACACTCTGACTTACATCACACTCTGTACTCTGACCAGTCTTATCAGAGGGCGAGATAGAGAGAGAGAGGGAGAGGGAGAGTGAAGGAAAACAGAAAGAGAAAAGCTAAGGGCAAGTGACATAACGAGAGACAGAGGAGAGAGAGAAACGGTGAAATAGTCTGGATATGGCAGCTGAACACACACCAACCCAAACCATTCATCTGTAGAGGTACGACACACACACACACACACACCATGTATTGAATCACTGAATGCTGTGAAAGTCTTTTATTTTGGCGCATGAGCAGCTGAAGTGAACGAGGTGACAGACAGGAAGTGACAGAGAGAGAGACAGGGTGAGCGAGCATGTGTTAATAATGTGTTAATAGCAGCACGTCGCGCTCACGCTGTGCCGAGTATCACTGCACATCCTGCCTCCGCCCAACAAACACCACCCGGCCTCCGCATCCATTCACCAACACATCCTCATCTCCTCAGTAGATGGCTAGGAAGCTTCTCTACCTCCTCACTACGTAACTAGGAAGCTTTTTACCTGCATGTTTCCTTATTTGGAAGCTACTTTACCTCCTTGCTTCCTAAGAAAGAAGCTTCTTCAACTCCTTGCTTTCTTATTAGGAAGCTTCTTTAGGATGCTACCTTATCTTCTCACTACCTAACTCAGAACCTTCCTCGCAGCCTAACTAGGAAGCCTTTTGTATTGGATTTCTTCCTATAAGAAATGTCTTTCCTCCTTTCTATCTAACTAGGAACCTGTCTCACATCCTCACTTCCTGTTTAGAGGACTTCGTTACCTCCTTGTTTACTTACCAGGAAGCCTTCTTTCCTCCTTATTACCTAACTAGGGAACTTCTTTAATAACTCCTGGGTTACACTTTTCTACCTCCTTCATTCGTTAACAGAAAACTTCTCTACCTCCTTCTTTAGCGTCTGTATTTCCTCTCTACCTTCACCAGGATGTTTCTTTACCTCCATGCTTTCTTACTAGGATGCTTCTTTATGTCTTCACTTCCTGGAAAGCTTCCTCCCTCGTGTTTTTATTTCATCGGTTAAATTTAAAGTCTCAGATGGTTTGAATCGCTGCTCGGAGACATCGTTGTTTGTTTCTTCACAAGACCTTCACATATGTTCATCCATATTTAATGCACAACGTCTAGCAGAGTGTGTGTGTTTGTGTGTGTGTCTGTGTATGAGTGTGTGCGTGTGTGTGTGTGTGTGTGTATGGCTCCCTGCTGTCTGCCACCATCTGCTGTTCTCAGAGTCTGCAGTCGATGAGTTGATGGAGGAACTGATCCCAAACAGTTGGAGAACACAGGAAACTGTTCTCTGCTGATTCAACACTTCATCACAGCGTTTCACTGTTGCTAGGAGACAAATAAAAACCTGTCTGTAGGGTCTGTTTGTGAAGGGTGATTTACTGTGTGGAGTTTGGTTGAGAAGCTTCCTAGTTAGGATAGGAAGGAAAGAAGTAAAAGAGCTCTCTGAGAAGAAAAAGATGCTTCCTAGCTAGTTAGCGAGGAGGTAAACAAACTTCTTGGTTAGGTAGTGAGGAAGCAAGGAGGAAAAGAAGTTTCCTATGCAGGGAGCAAGGAGGTAAAGATGCTTCCTAGTGAGGAGGCAAGGAGGTAAAGATCCTCCCGAGTGAGGAAGAAGCATTCTAGCAGCTTTGTCTTTATGAAGGACTTTGTACTCAAAATGAGCCGGATAAACTGCTTCATTAGTTTAATTTCCTACATTGTCCCACATACGATGTTTACAGGTGTGAGCAGTGTTTAAAGGTGCTCATCGGTTCTTGCAGGTGTCTACATTTGTTGACAGGTAGTCATAGGTGTCTATATGTGTTCACATGTGTTTGTAGGTGTATACAGGTGTGAACAGGTAGTTAGAAATGTGAAGTAGTGTTTACATGTTGTACAGATCTTCACAGGTGTTTACAGGTGTGAACGTTACAGGTACTAAAAGATGAAGGACAGCATTAACAAATTAAGTGTAAAAACATACGCTGTGTGAACTACAGGTAAAGATAGGTGTGTTATTGAGCATGCTCAGTAGCTTTGTTTCTTCCTGTCTGCAGCTCGGCCACCATGTCTAAAGCGACGGTGAAGAAGCTACACTGGCGATCCAAGGTAACGATTCATACTTTAATACCTGGGATGGAGAAACACCTGTCTGACAGATGAGTCAACTAGTCACGTGACCTCCTGTCCTTCATGTTGGTTTTCAGGTCCAGGAGAGCTTCGTCCCGCTGGGCGGCGGCTCTGGAGAGCTTGGTCTGGCCATCGGGGGCGGGGCCGACTACGGCGAGTTCCCATTCGTCACAGCGGCCCACGGGGGCGGTGCCACTGTGAGCGACATCATCCTAGAGATCGGGGGGACGCCTGTGTTAGGGATGACCCTTGGTGATGTCAGAGGAGTCCTCAACTCCTGTCCTCATCCAATCAGAATCAAGACTGTCTCACCGGGTCAGTGGACACTGTAACGGTTTGATGTTGTTCTTATTTATTTTGCTTTGTTAATTTATTATTTAACGTTCATGTTTTATTTGATGCTCACCTCTGACAGGTGCTGCATAAACAGTTTACTTACTCAGAGGGAATTTAATAGAGCTGAAATGATTAATCAGTTAGTCGATTGACAAAAAATGAATTGGCAACTGTATTGATAACTGATCATTCATTTCCTACGAAGTGTCCTGGAAAGAACTACAGGAAAATATCACAACATTTAAACACGAGTAAACTTTTCTTCATATGTGTTGAATTGTTAACTGACTGAAAGAGTCTTCATTTAAATTGAACATGTCTCCCATAATGCAACAGGAAGTGTCTTTTGTTGAAGCCCCCAGGAGTGGAGCTGTGCACTCAGTATTACACATACACAATCATTGTCTGATTGTGTGTGTGTGTGTGTCTGTAAAACTTTTCTTCAAATGTTTCTGAGCGTCACAAACACTAATTTGATCCGTTCGGTTTGATACCGTTTGTTTAGAGGAGCCGTATGATTACATCCTTTTATCCCATTCATGTGTATGGGGAACCAACAGGAAGTCTTTACTGAGCATGCTCTCAACCAGGTCAGCGTGAGAAGGACTCTACTGAGCATGCTCTATGAGTCCAAAAAGGCGTGAGGATTATGACCTCATGATGACATCATATCCTGTGTCTGTCTGTCAGGTTCGTCCCTCTGTAAGGACCTCAGGTTGTACCTCAGTAAGTGTTTCACTCCGGGCTCCATGGACAGTCAGCTGCAGCAGCTCATCAGGGAGAACCTGTACCTGCGAGCTGTACCCTGTAAGACACACCTGCACACACACACACACACACAGACAGCCTGTTAGATGAATGTCAACATAGATTCTGCACCTATATTTTTATATTTTGATACCAGTGTTGATATAACACACAGTACAGTCACTTCCTAATTATAATAATCATCAACAGAACATTACTCATTTATAATATATAGGCGTCCACACAATATCAACACTACAATTATAATAAACTGCACCTCAATAACATTCTGTTGGATTTGTAGTGAAAGGGTCAAAACATGAAAAATAAAACACTGCTACCCTAACCCTTTAAAAAATGTTAGAGCTGAAGGTTCAACCGGAGCTCCAGGCTTCTGTCCTCTGAATCTGAATAGTGTTGCCGTGTTGATGAGCTCTGTTAATGATTACAGGAGGTGGACTAAACATGTGTTAGTGGTATTTAAACACACACACACACACACACACACACATACACACACAGCAGAGTGGAATGTTTGAAGTTTTGGTCTCAACACAAACTGACAGAGTACCTCTCTATGTTGGAGCCCGTAGCCTGAAACAGGACTACAGCTCTGTCCCTCTGTGATGACATCATGGTGTCTGCACTGCAGGTACAACCAGGCAGCCTCGGGACGGGGAGATTTCAGGCGTGGACTACAACTTTGTGTCCATCGAGGAGTTTTTCTCTCTGGAGGAGTCTGGAGCTCTGCTTGAGAGCGGCAAGTTCAAAGGTATGAAAAACAAACACGCACAACACACTACAACAATACAGCACTACAACAAGACAACAATACAGTGCTACAACAATACAGCGCTACAACAAGACAACAATACAGCGCTACAACAATACAGCACTACAACACTATAACAATACAACACTACAACAATACAACAAGATAACACTACAACAGTACAACAAGACAACAATGCAACAAGACAACACTACAACACTACAGCAATACAACAAGACAACACTACAAAACTACAACAAGACAACACTACAAGACAACAATACGGCACTACAGCAATACAACAAGACAACACTACAAGACAACACTACAACAAGATGACAAGACAACACTACAACAAGACAACACTACAACAAGACAACAATACAGCACTACAACAAGACAACAATGCAACAAGACAAGACAACACTACAAGACTACAACACAACAACACTACAAGACTACAACACGACAACAAGACAACACTACAACAAGACAACAAGACAACACTACAACAATACAACATTGCAACACTACAACACTACAACAAGACAGCAATGCAACAAGACAACACTACAACACTACAGCAATACAACAAGACAACACTACAAAACTACAACAAGACAACACTACAAGACAACAATACGGCACTACAGCAATACAACAAGACAACACTACAAGACAACACTACAACAAGATGACAAGACAACACTACAACAAGACAACACTACAACAATACAACAAGACAACAATACAGCACTACAACAAGACAACAATTCAACAAGACAAGACAACACTACAAGACTACAACACAACAACACTACAAGACTACAACACGACAACAAGACAACACTACAAGACTACAACACAACAACACTACAAGACTACAACACGACAACAAGACAACACTACAACAAGACAACAAGACAACAAGACAGCAATGCAACAAGACAACAATACAACACTACAACAAGACAACAATGCAACAAGACAACAATACAGCACTACAAGACAATACAACAAGACAACACTACAACAAGACAACAATACAACAAGACAACACTACAACAAGACAACAATACAACAAGACAACACTATAACAATACAACACTACAACAATACAACAAGACAGCACTACAACATTACAACAAGACAACAATACAACAATGCAACAATGCAACAAGACAACACTACAACAAGACAACAAGACAACACTACAACAAGACAACAAGACAACACTACAACAATACAACAATGCAACACTACAACACTACAACAAGACAGCAATGCAACAAGACAACAATACAACACTACACCAAGACAACAATGCAACAAGACAACAATACAGCACTACAAGACAATACAACAAGACAACAATACAACAAGACAACACTATAACAATACAACACTACAACAATACAACAAGACAGCACTACAACATTACAACAAGACAACAATACAACAATGCAACAATGCAACAAGACAACACTACAACAAGACAACAAGACAACACTACAACAAGACAACAAGACAACACTACAACAATACAACAATGCAACACTACAACACTACAACAAGACAGCAATGCAACAAGACAACAATACAACACTACACCAAGACAACAATGCAACAAGACAACAATACAGCACTACAAGACAATACAACAAGACAACAATACAACAAGACAACACTATAACAATACAACACTACAACAATACAACAAGACAGCACTACAACATTACAACAAGACAACAATACAACAATGCAACAATGCAACAAGACAACACTACAACAAGACAACAATACAGCACTACAACAATACAACAATGCAACACTACAACACTACAACAAGACAACAATACAACAATGCAACAAGACAACACTACAACAAGACAACAATACAGCACTACAACACTACAACAAGATGACAAGACAACACTACAACAAGACAACACTACAACAATACAACAAGACAACAATACAGCACTACAACAAGACAACAATGCAACAAGACAAGACAACACTACAAGACTACAACACGACAACACTACAAGACTACAACACGACAACACTACAAGACTACAACACGACAACAAGACAACACTACAACAAGACAACAAGACAACACTACAAGTAAACACTACAACAAGACAACACTACAAGACAACACTACAACAATACGACAAGACAACAATACAGCACTACAACAATGCAGCACAACAACAATACAACAATGCAACAATGCATCACTACAACACTACAAGACAACAAGACAAGACAGCAATGCAACAAGACAACAATACAACAAGACAACAATATAGCCCTACAATGCAACAAAACAACACCACAACAATGCAACACTACAACAATGCAGCACTACAACAATACAACACTACAACAAGACAAGACAACAATGCAACAAGACAACAATACAGCACTACAACAATACAACAATGCAACACTACAAGACAACAAGACAACAATGCAACAAGACAACACTACAGCACTACAACAAGACAACAAAACAACACTACAACAATACAACAAGACAACACTACAACAATGCAACAAGACAACAATACAGCCCTACAATGCAACACTACAACAATACAACACTACAACAAGACAAGACAACAATGCAATACGACAACAATACAGCACTACAACAAGACAACACTACAACAATACAAGACAGCACTATAACACTACAACAAGACAACAATACAACAATGCAACAAGACAACAATACAACAATGCAACAAGACAACAATACAGCATTATAACAAGACAACAATACAATAATGCAACAAGACAACAATACAACACTATAACAAGACAACAAAACAACAAGACAACAATACAACAAGATGACACTACAACAAGACAACAATACAGCACTACACAAGACAACACTACAACAATACAGCACAACAAGACAACAATACAGCCCTACAATGCAACAAAACAACACCACAACAATGCAACACTACAACAATGCAGCACTACAACAAGACAACAATACAACACTACAACAAGACAACAAAATATAATACCAATACTCTTGGTATTATCTGAATGTTTAAATTGTGCTGTAAACATATTTGTTACAGTGTTAAAGTATTTTTCAGCGGAAGTTGAAGGTATTTTTTACAGTGATTGACGTTGAGTTTTTTAACAGTGTTTGGGAGGAAAAGAGGATTTTCATTCTCTAATCCTTCATACAGCAAACCTGCCTCACTCTGTCCTACATCTCTCTCTCTCTCCAACCCCCCCATGTCTCTCTCTCTCTGTCTGTCTCTCTCTCTCACTGTCTCTCTCTCTCTGTCTCTCTCTGTGTCATCAGTATTAATCTGATGGGATTAATGAGACCAAAATAGAAACTGAATTCACACATAAATATTTCTCTGTTCGCACTAAAAAAGTGACAATGAGCAAAAAATTAACCTGCTTCTGTCTGACTGAAGATCCCAAACATTTTACTTTGACTGTTCAAAACCTTTCATAATAAAATCCTTTATCCTTTATCCAAATCCTATATCTACTATTTGAATAATGACCTCATCTGCTTTCCATACATTTGTTTTTTTAGTTATTTTATCTTCATCTTCTCTTTTTTCTCTCCTGGTTTTATTTGACCTGTTTTACTTCCTTGTTTAGAGATAAAGTATTATATGTTTTAGTTAAAATGTTATTTGTATCAGTAACTGCAACAGTTTTCTTACCTACATCATTGGTCAATTTCTAGTAGCCTCCAAAACTCTTATTTGAGAACCAGAATGTTAAATGGAAACCTGACTGTGTTGGTGCTTTAGCTGAATATTTAAATGTTAAAGTAGTTTTTGCTCAAAAATAAATAGGGGCCATTTTTTGTTTTCACCATCAAATTACAGGGAACTACTACGGGACACCCCGCCCAGTCCACATCGGTCCGGAGAGTCCACCAATCACGTACCAGGAACATCGAAACCTGCTGAGGAACTTCAGAACGAGGAGCAAATCTCTGAGTAACCTGGAGAAAGCTGTGGAGGAAGGAGACAACAGCGAGGAAGACAGCGGCCTGTCGGGTACACACACACACACACACCTGTCTGAATCTGTGCATTTAAAGGGACAGTTCAACATCCTGGTAGACAGGTGGGGCTGGGTGGATCAGGTTCTCAGGTGGTGAAATACCTGGATTCACTAGAGTTAATGTTACTTTAGGAAAACGTTAGTGTGTGTGTGTGTGTGGTCGATGTTCTCTCAAAGATCATTAGTTAGAGACAGACGCTCCACTCTGTAGCATCTCTGTAGACTCAGAGTGGCTCAGATCAGATCAATAACTGAGGCTGATCAGCTTTATCATGGTGAATCAGGAGCTCCAATCAGGAGCTTCAATTTTGGTAGTGAAGATATTTTTTGGAAAGGACGTGAGAGGTGGTTTTTGGAAACTGAGGACATGTTGCGTTGTGAGGAGATTTTTGAAACAGGAGGATATTTTTGCAACATTAAAACATGTTTTTGGAATATGAGGACATTTTTGGTCCAAATAAAGACAGAAGTAAACATGAGTTCAACGCTTCAGTTTCAGTTTGAGCTGCTGAGTTTGAGGATCAGCTTAAATACAACCAGAGTGTGTGTGTGTGTGTGTTGCTTCCATCTTTCACCAGGTGTGTTTGTGTGTTAATTAAACTCCTAACACACACTCTCTCTCTCTCTCTGTCAGCGGGTTCAGCTGGAGCCCCGCCCACCACCCTGCCTCTCAGCCAATCATGGGAGTCGGCGGTGGGGAGTCGGGAGGGAATGGAGAACGGAGGAGGAGGAAGAGGAGTAGGGAGAGGAAGAGGAGGAGGAGGAGGTCCACTGCCTGATAACTGGGAGCTGGCGTTCAGTGATTCAGGAGAGCCATACTACATTGAGTAAGAAATTATACTGATGATGGTTGATTAATTAAAAACATCAATAATCAGCTGAATTGGACTGTTTGATTCTGACTGTTAGAAGAATATTATTAGGTGAGCTGTGGACAGTTTAATGATGTTATAGCCTAAAATTGAATGTTTTTTCACTGAGTGTTTCCTGTATTTGATAAAAGAAAGTTCTCTCAAAACCTGCCAAACCAGGCAGAGAAAACACTACATTTTAACTTAACACTTTCTGATGAGTTCCACAGCTCCTACATTACCCATGATTCACTCTGCCCATGGATGTATTAAGACTGATGATGATGATGATGTCTCTCCATCAGTCATAAGTCAAAGACGACCAGCTGGCTGGATCCTCGAACTCAGAACAAAGAGACTTCCTGTACAGAACGTAAGTCTGACTGATTGATTGATTGATTGATTATCTGTTTTGCTGCACAGATTGTCTGTCTCTATGTTTGTATTTTTATTTGACTTCACAGTTCTGAATGAGACGTCTGAGAATCAAAACATTACAGTTAAAAAATGTTTTTATGGATAAAAATGTGCAATAGACTATTGTAGTAGTTTGTAACTTTTACTAACAAATAATATCTTAAAGACTTAAGTTGTGACTTAGGCGAAATTATATTATATTTTTAACATTCTCATAGTTCTGGTTGGAAGTTGGTTTGTGTTGAAAACATCAAACTAATCCATGTTCATCTTTAGTTTGTAATCTGAATCTCACTTCCTGTTACTGTATATGGGACTCTTATTTTGACAGCCAGCAGGAGGCAGCAGAGACTCAGACAGTTTAACACCCTGTCAGCTCTACTCTTCTTCTACTAGTTACTTTACAGATTCAGATGATCAAACACAACATGACACCAGTTATTATAAAATGAGATATGCTACAGATGAAACCGTCTAAATTAGCTCCTCCTCCACCAGCTGAACAATAAAACACTTCACTGATAATATTCAAATAATATGATATATATATATATATGATATTATAACTCTGAAAGGGACCATTCTGTCCAACGAGTACTTTTAGTTTAATAATTTAAATACATTTTTCTGTCATTACTTTTGTACTTTTACTTAAGTGAAATCTTGAATGAAGACTTTTACTTGAGTATTTTTACAAAGTGGTACTGCTACTTTTACTTATGTAAAATATATGAGTACTTCCTCCAGTACTGTCCTGTTTTATAATGTCTAACTTAAAGGAGCTTCTAATGTCAGAGAAAATAACCCCAGTAATGTCAAACTGATGTCATCAGGCTTGGAGACTACAAATGTCTAACACACAGTCTGTGTTACAAACTGGAGAGAGGCTCTAATAAAGACACTATCCAGGTGCATCATGGGAAATGTAGGATCCAGTGTGTTTCAGGATATCTCCACCTCTGCTGCTCAGATCTGGACCATCTGTCTCTCACAATAACTACTATATGGAAGAGACACACTGAACACACACGTGTCCTCTCACTGACCTCACCTGTCCTCTCACTGACCTCACCTGTCCTCACCTGTACTCTCACTGACCTCGTCTCTGTCTCGGTCTCAGTCCCAGAGTTCACTGAGCAGCCCAGTCAGCTGAAGGGTTACTCCATCCACACTCGGCTGTCTAAAGGTCCTCGAGGTTTCGGCTTCAACATTGTCGGAGGGAGTCGACCCAGAGAGTTTCTACAGGTGTACAGTGTCACACCTGGAGGACCACCAGCTCTAAACACAGGTACTAATACTGTTTCTAATACTGACACTACTGCTACTACACTACTACTGTTAATACGTCAGATAAACAGAGCCAGAGAGCTTCTACAGGTGTACAGTGTCACACCTGGAGGACTGCCCATATTAAGACAGCAGCCAATCAGGTTACAGTCTTTCATGTGATCTGTGGTGGAAACTGTGTACAGGAGACTATTGTTCCCTGACTTTAGCCTTTAAGGCAAAGCCTCCTGCCAGGGGCACTGAACAAAAGTCCCGTCCTGTGCATTCGGTCGTCAACCTGTTAATTTCAAGCACCTCTACAGATATGAAGTAAACATCATGTTAGTAGATGACATTACAGCAGCGCTGCAGGTGTTCACAGGTGTGATTGATAAATGACCAGATCACTGTTATCTCTCCTCCAATGAGCAGGAGGTCTGAGCTCTGAGTTCTGTTCTGAAACAGCTCATGGAGTTTAAGGATTTAATTTTTATCCACCAGTAATAATACAAAAAAACAAGATGAATTTTTCTGAAATGCTTCTGCAAATAAAACTCTCTCCTGCTGTACCGACAGACCTGTTTCAATTGTTTTTCATTCTTGTACATTTAGAATCATCAGAGTTGGAAAATCACAGGTGGAACTAATAACGTTAACGAGGGCTCTGCTGTTAATGACATTATTAGTTCCACCTGTGTTTGACAGGTCAGTAATGTGTGCTGTGAAAAAGCTCTGCAGTAGTTGTAGTATTATTACTGTTATAAGTACACAGACAGACAGAGATACTGTGATGCATTCAGTTATAAAACAGGTTTAAATACACGCTCACTCGCTCTGGAGAATTATGTTGCTGTTTGGTTCTCAGGTCTTTATTTTTCTCAGGGACACAATCTCATGATCTACAGCTAATCCACACACACACACACACACACACACACACACTCTTTAATCTGTCCGACACACACAGCCTCCTTTCTCTCTCACACTGTCAGACTGCTCGCTGAGAATAAATGGTCAGGAATGTAACACACACACACACACACACACACACACACACTCATGAAATCTCCTGGGAACGAGAGTGCAGAGTTTCAACAGGCAGCAGGAACAACACAAACAAATCTGAGGAAAAACTATGAAACCATAAGAAACTAGTTATATGATTATATGAACTATGAAGTTAAATCCCCAAAAATTCAAACACTGTAAAAAAAAAAAGGTACAAAACACACACAGCAAATGGAGTAATAAAAAGTAATAGTAATATATTCCATTATTATTATTATTATAGTACTATAATAGTAATAATAGTTATATATAGTCAGTTATAGTAGTATAGTAGTAGTAGTAGTATAAATGTTCAGAAAAGTAGGGAAATAACAGCCAGAACACAAACACACAGAAACACACACACAGTCCAAGTGTGCGTCGTAGCTAGCTTACAGCTTGCGTGCAGTCGGTACATCAGCTGTTTTAAACGAATCAACAGACGACACAAACCGTCCAGCAGTCAGACTGAGCGAAAGATGTGAGGTGAAAATTCGCTTCAAGTAGTCTTTGCTAGCATGCAGCGCTGGAGCTGAGAGCTTTGCAGCAGAAGAAACAGGGCAGCATTGTGCTGCAGAGACAAGGCTGTTTGTAAGAGTTCATATCCAGTGCTGTCTTCCTGCGTTGCAACGATGCAGCAAAACACCAGGCAATGAGGTTTGAATCTGAGGCTCATCAACTGGATTTGAACATCTAAGGGGCTCGCCTACAGGCCCTCTGTCTGGCCCCTGATGGATAAAGACATGACCACATGTGCGTCAGCTGTCCAGGTCCCTTTTGAAGTATGTCAGGGTTTGAGGGTGAACACAGACACCCTGCAAAGAAAACTAATTCCAGTCGTTTCTATCTGCGATCTCGTTCTTTGGTGTATGCACAACCAGGGCTGAGGGCTGGAACACAGATCAACTTGTAACTTGTAAACTGATCTTAACACCACCACAGTCCGGTACAACACCACGTTACTGCTGACACCTCTGGTTCCATCTCACCCTCAGTGGTGAACCAGACCCCGACAACTGAACATGTCAGATTATGATGTGATAACCTGCAGACTGACTGTGTCTCCTGGTCTGTGGTCCTCCAGCGGACATCCTGGTCTACATCAATGACAGCTGTGTGTTGGGCCGCTCTCACAAAGAGGTGGTGGAGATGCTGAAGTCAGTGCCAATGGGTCAGAGTGTGGACGTGGTGCTGAGGAGAGGATACCCGATGCTTTATAACCCCGATGGATGTCCCAAACAGAGTCTGGAGACGGTGCGCTACATATTCTATTTACTGTTTTAGTATTATTACAGCTTTTATTCTTACTATTTTGCATGTGGCCCTGTATAAATCACTAACACGGGGCGGCTGTGGCACAGGAGGTGGAGTAGGTTGTCCATTGATCCCAGGGTTGGCGGTTCGATCCCTGCCTCCTCCTGTCCACGTGTCCTTGGGCAAGACACTGAACCCTAAGTTGCTTCCGATGGAGGCCAGCACCTTGCATCCGTCCCCATCGGTGTGTGTGAATGGGTGAATGAGACCAATCTGTAAAAGCGCTTTGGGAACCGTTAAGGTTCCCAAACCATTAAGGTTGAAAAGCGCTATATAAGTGAAGTCCTTTTTAACCTTGTATCTATCTACCTTGTTTTTAACCCCTTCAACAGCCACAGACTCCCAGCGAGCCCTCCAACCCCCCCAACGTGAACCGCGGCCTGACACACCTCACCTACAGCCGAACGCTGGACACCAACGGCAGCACGCCAGGTCAGCTGATGACCCGTCTATTTTAGCCAGAAACTCTCAGATGTAACTGAAGTTACCGAGCAGCTGTTTGTACCGAACCAAAACCATCCAGAGAGGCTGTTTGTGTTTGTTTTCTCTCATATCCAATCAATGAGCTACCCAACAGAATTAAACACACATTTTATGTTATGCTCTACTGATCTATCTATCCATCCACCTGTCATCTTTCTATCTATTTTTAATTTCACTCTAATCATTAATCAGTTAACTGCCTAATAATTAACAACTCCACTCTGAAATCCAGGACTGGGCCAAACCCCGCCCTCCTACGCTGCTCAGCCAATGACGAACGGGCTGACAGGCCCGCCGACCCCTACTTCCTCTGACCCCCCACTGGGTCCACCACCCCCTCCAGAGAGGACTGCAGCCAATCACAGTGACTCTGATGGCGGCCTGTCCAGCGCTGGAACACGAAGGTGAGAGGAGTTTTAGCATTAGCTGTGTTAGCAGCAGTAGCAGAAGTGGTATATACAGAGGGTCATTCTACCACCACAACTTTAATGCAGATGATCAGTGGTTGACAGGTAGTTTTTCTGGATGGATGGTATATTATGGAGTCCCCCAGGGAAGACGCTTAGGACCGCTGCTTTTCTCAGTTTTTATTGATGATATGCCACCAGTTATAAACAAAGTCAATTCAATATTGCTTGCATAAGTGCAAACATTTGTTGATTATACATTTTCATATGGACCCCAGGAAAAGTAGTTGTTGCCAAGGTAATGTCTAATGGGATCCAAACAATACCCACAGTAAGAGCAGACACATTTTTAGTAGCAGTAGTAGTAGTAGTAGTACTAATAACCTGATAATCAGACTGAATCACCTTTTTGTTTTACTTCATTCACTGAAAGTGTGTTCACGTTAGCTGATTTCTTGTTGGGCAGGGGGCTTTGTTTTGTTTTGCTCGAACCGATCAGCAGTGACTCATGAATCCATCCTGTCGATGTCATTTTCACTGGACACAGAAGCTGTGGTGGAAGTGTTAGGAGCAGTTAACATTTGTCATGTTGATCAAAGAAATATGTTGTTTTAAGAGTTATTATTTCTGTCGACTCACAACAACCTGTAAAGCTGCAAACACCTACAAAGCTCTGATTGATCCACTGTTTTTGACGCTGACGGAAACAGTCGATCAATAAGCCAACAAAAGCCCTATTTGAGATGTGGGCAGTCATTCCAAGGTCTGGCACCAGAGTACTAATGGTAGTAGTAGTAATTTACAAGTACTAGTGGTGATCCTTTATTAGTATAAAACATCTGTATTTTGCTCCTCCTCCTGGCAGGTATTCTCTGATTCGCTACAACAGCAGCACTCTCCCCGCCCTCTCCTCCTCCTCCCTCCTCCACCATCAGAGCTCCAAGTCTTCAGAGAGCGACCTGTCTACGTCGACACTCCCCATCTCCACCTCCTCCACTCTCCCCATCACCTCCTCGTCCTCCTACACACTGTCCAAATTGCCCCTCTCTCAGCCAGAGACGGGCCTCCTCCAGATCTCCACCAGCCCCACCACAGCTAACAACCCCACCTCCTCCACCACACCTCCTGGTGCTCCTGTGCAGCGCCCGCTGATGCCCCAGACTTCCCTCGCCCTGACCCCATCCAGAGACGTCCCACCCTGTGGCTTTAACGGCTGTCCAGCCAATCACCAAGCACCCTCCCCAGCCTCCCGAGGAAACCCAGGGCTGGTGCTCCCGCTTGGGGCAGGGTCGCCCGGGTCAGCTCCTGGTGGGGAGCTTGTGCCGGTGGCCCTCGGGCGCAGCGAGTGTGGGGGGCTGGGGTTCAGCGTGACGGCGGGGGGGCAAGGAGGTCAGCTGGCGGTGGTGAGGCGGGTCTGGGATCGAAGGCACTGCCCCTCGCTGCAGCCAGGGGATGCTATAGTGAAGATCAACGGAGCAGACGTACAAAGCCTCAGCTTCTCCCAGGTAACAGACTATTACTCATCCAACATACAACCCAGTCAGGGTCCAGGTAATATTCCAGTGACCAATTTGTTCAAGTAAATCAGTCAAAACTTTGCCGTACATTTAATCTGAAGACCAGGAAACCCAGAGGTCCTTAATGCCATCATCTCTCCTGAGCTTCATAGTAAGTGTGCTGCCAGGCATGCTGGGAGTTGTAGTACTCTCTTCACTATTCTGGCGCACAAAAAAGTAGTTAATTTCCTGAGGGATGTGGTTCCATTTATCATTTTTCTTCTTCAAGTCCAGGTAGCTTATTAAAGTTCAATCGTCGAGATCAATATTCGCCAATATTCCTCCATTTTGTATGAAGTTCTTTCACGTAGTTTAGTGAAAAACAGCTCTGTGCTTTTGCTTCCTGGGGGAATCAAAACAAGCACAACTGGTTGTTTCTCCTGCACTTCAGAAGACATTTGCGTAAAGTTGAACCTTTCTCAGCTTCCCTGGGTTGCACCGCTTGGTGATGGTCGAGTCTTGATGTGCCAAAATGTTATTTTGATTTTCATTTCACAATGAATGGCATATTATCATGCTTCTAGTGTTTGAGCCCATACGTGTAAACAGAAGGTCAAAAAGATAAGACACCAGGAGGAATCTTTTCCTGAACTGGTTCCTGAACTGGTTCCTGGAGGAGCAGTGCCCACGACTCCGAGATTACTGACCTCCTCACTCTTACACAAGCATAGAAAATCTTCTGAAACAGGATTTAGGATATGGAGCACTATATAAGTTTCCATTTAAATCCATTAAAAATAATAAGCATTGGTACATTTCTTTCCTTAGGTCCAGAGAGTCCTGCAAGAACACACCAAACAGGGAGAGGTGGTCCTACTGGTCTACAGAGGAGGTACTACTGAATGTTAAATCTGAACCCCCTAACCCTAATCCATTCATTGATGATTATCATTTTTAGCAACTGCATTTACTAAATTTGATTATAGGGCACCAACAAAAACAATCAATAACCTTCTCCCTCCCCCAGGTCCCATCTCTTCCCCAGTCGTCACCCCCAACCTCTACAAGCCCCTCCCCTCCCCACACAGCCTGGCCACCCCCTCTTCCTCCCAACCCCTGACTTTAGCCAACTTGCCTTCCCCGTCCACGGGTGCCTTGGTGGGGGGCGTCCCCCCACTCAACCAGGCCGGCTTGGCCCTGGAGAGTCCCCTGGAGGGACACCTACCAGCCCCAGGGACCAACCAAGGTAACTGCACTCCTTCCTATAGGCTGTGTGCTCTTGACCGAGGCAGCTGGCTTCCCACAAAATTTTTATTTACAAATTTACATTTTGATTTTTACACTGATCAATCGTCTGCTCCCATTAGCCTGACTCCTCCTTGTCATCCTGCCTCTATCAGTCTGACTCCTCCTTGTTTTCCAGGGGCCCCTCCTGCCCAGACGCCTAACGGGCCCCCAGCCTTGGCCCTCATCCAGAGCACCAGCTTCCTGGACTCAGTTCCTGTGACACTGACCTTAGAGCCACGTGATTTGCTGGGAGTGGAGGAGAGCGCCGGTGGGCCTCCTCCCATCAGAGGGGGAGGTGGGGGAGGAGAACTAGGAGCAGTGGCCAAGGACGGAAGAGGAGGAGTAAAGACAGCGGAGGTGGAGCTGAGGAGGCGGCCGGGAGAAGGCTTTGGATTTGTCATCGCCTCTCAGGAAGTGACCAATGGGGGTGAGTCCCACTGAATGCATTTGAACCCTGGGCTGTTTTGTTCGGTTTTCACTCGCTTTATTTACATGCTGATGGCACAGTCACTACATGTCGTATACAGTTATTTTCATAACAAGTTTGGCCACTCAGAAACACATCATTTTGCATGTGAATGGTACTATACATGTTCTAGGACAGTTTTTATGATACTGAAAAAATGTTGTAATTTGATGATTATGAGGCAACATTAGGAGCGTCTTATCTGCATGATTCTCAAGAGAACTTATGAACATTTATCCATGAGGGATTTCAGAGACACCAAAAGAGTAAGTTCCACAGATTCCAGCAGTATGTGAACAACGTCTGTGTGTTTTGGTTTGACTGCACTCTGAACAGGCCTTAAACAAACCTGGACAGGTGGAGACAATTGCATAGGTGTCGGTGACCAGTCTTGCTTATAAAGTTAACATATGCAACTGGGGAAGTTGAATGTGGCAAATGGTTGAATATCTTGGCAGAATGTGGAAAATATCTACAGGAAGCAGAAGGGAAGTTTACACATAGATATTATCATACTCCTGTAAGACGCCACAGAATGAAACTGATGAAGGATAATGTGTGTTGGAAGTGGGAACTTTCCTACACTGTAATGTACATTAGTGAGACCATTCTGGGTCAAAGTTATGGAAGTCCTGGGTCATCGGTTTGGTTCAGTAATCCTTTTAATTGATTGATTATTAGGAGACAGTTCTCAAATACCACATATATCAAAGTGTGCATTTTCAGCTATTATGGTGGGTATGATTATGATATGATAGCATCCTATAAGTCTCTCCTCAATAGATTAAAAGGTAGTTTGGAAGATGGGACTTCCTCATTTTTTGGACCTATATAAAGATCAATGGAGGGCCTATTTAGATTTCAAGTATACATTTCCTGTGACTGACATGTTTTCTTTTCTCTCACTTCACTCTCACATGTTCACCTTATTTTTATTTGTTTAAACTATCTTTTATTTCCTGCACAGTGTCTTGTAATTCTTGTTTTCTTGCTGCCATGTACCAACCCCTACCAAAACCATTATCAACTTTAATGCCAAAACATATGCAATTGGCAGCATCACATTTACCAAACCAAAATGTAGCTACTACTGTACATGGATGAAATGCCTCGTAACTTGTGGATAAAGCAACAGAAACAACAGCTAGAAACAGACACTCTTAGCAACAGAAACTCTTAGCAGCAGAAACTCTTAACAACAGAAACAACAGCTAGAAACAGAAACTCTTAGCAACAGAAACAACAGTTAGCAACAGAAACTCTTAGCAACAGAATCTCTTAGCAACAAAAGCTCTTAGCAACAGAAACAACATTTAGCAACAGAAACTCTTTGCAACAGACTCTAAGGGTCCGTCCCAACACCAACACTTCAGGAGTCGTCAGGTGTCTACTTGTGTGACGTATTTCCGATAACGTCCATAGCGTTTCATTAAGATCACAATCATGTGATGTCATTAATAAAGACATTAAATTGAGTTATATAGAAGCATGCAGGTGTACTGAACATGAAAGAGAAATATTTTATTTTGATGTTTTCTGTATGATAACATTTTTAAGGATGGGACATCTTTATGATAATATTAATCTTGACAGTGTGCATCCAGTGTGGGTTACGTTTAATGTGTGTTGGTATTTTTCTGACGGTGGACACGCCTGTCTACTACCTGCAGTCACATGAACACACACTTGAGCGGTGGAAGAAGTACTCAGATCCTTTACTTCAGTAAAACTATTATACCACACTGTGAAAATACTCCACTACAAGTAAAAGTCCTGCATTCAAAACCTCACTGAAGTAAAAGTATAATCAAGTATTATCAGTAAAATGTACTTAAAGTATGAGCAGTAAAAGTACTCCTGTAGCAGTATCAGTGTTGCTGTTTCTGGATCAATATTCCTGCTGCATTAATGTGGATGTTGCATTTTCCTGCTGTAGATGTTTCAGGTTGAGCTCATTTGAACTCCTTTATATCCTGTTGGCTAGTTTCATCTGCAGCAATGCATCATGGTCTATATGTTGTTTGTTCATAATGTGGCTGTAATGAGCTCTGCAGCCTGTTGGAGGCGCTGGCAGCACTCTGTTAGTGTAGGTCTGCAGTTCACTGCAGTAACTGTAAATGTGTTCACATACAGTGATAATGAGTCTCAGGCTGATTAAAGCAGCACCTGAGCTCCACTCATTCAGCTGGAAGGAACGACACTCGAACGCATCTCTGTCTCTGAAAACATTAACAATAATCTCTTCTGTTAGCATTCCTGCATGTGTGTGTGTGTTAGTTTCAGTTCCCTCCCACCGCTATCAGCTCTCTGTTGGCCCCCTCCCCATCCCCCCCACCCCCCAGCTGTCTCTCTCTCAGCTCAAACTCAGTCTCACTCGTCCGCTTTCAGAGGCACGACCTGCCTCACACAGACAGACAGACAGGTGGACAGACTGATACCGGGACAGGTGGACAGACAGACAGGTAGACAGACAGGTGGACAGACAGGACGTGCAGCTGTAGTGTTTGGTGTCTCTGCTCTGGTCATCATGTTGGAGCGACTGCAGTCAGCTCTGAAAACTGTGAAGGACTCCACACGTAAGTCACTCAGTGTGTGTGTGTGTGTGTGTGTGTGTAGTATCTGGAGTACTGAGGTATAATAGAAATACTGTGATGTAAAGCTGCTCAGTGTTAGGTGCTGGTGTGTGTGATGCTTCCTGATGTTTTAACATGGTGAGATGTTCACTGTCAGGACTTCAACCAGGACTTTAGAATACTGAGTTCTGCATGTGGTGCCTGGTTTGGTTAAAGGTGCTCTGTGGAGTGATGTTTCCACAGCTGGGTCACACTGCGCTGGTTTTTCACTACTATACACTAGTAACACGCCCAGAAACAGTGTAAAGCGCCAACAGAGTCAGAGAAGAAGAAGACTGTTATTAACCTTCATGTAAAGAACGCTGGGTTTAAACATTAAAAAAATCAGCTTTGCAAATGTTTTATGAGGAAGAAACGACATGAACACGTTAATTAGAGCTCGAGGATTCACACAGTGCACCAATGGATCACCTCACTCCGTCACACTGTCACACTCATCATGGACGGGTTTTTAAAAAAGGATCAAGATCGAGTGCAGCTCTCCCTCTGACAGTTGTGATGTGCTATGCTAGCTAGTAGCTAACGTAGCCTGTAGCAGAGATGAGCAGTGGCTGCAGAGGTCTGTCAGCTAACTCCACACCAACAGATTGACGCTGACTCAAGTGACATCATTCGAGGACATTCATCACACAGCTCCCTCTGAGACACTAAAGGCTTTATACTACTTTAAAATAACACCTGGAAACACCTGGAGACACACTGCGGTGGAAAATCACTGGAGGTTAACTTCAGCAGAAAACCAACAGGCCAAAAGTGACTAAATGTCTTATTTTGAAATGTAAATGTTCTAAAAACCATGTTCCTGTAAACAAAGACAGCAAATAAAACACGAGGGACCATTTTCTTTAAAAAAACAAAAACAAACGTGGTTACAGAAGGCTCGATGAGTGATTACGTGATCAGTGATCAATATCCTGACAGCTGAAGTCAACGTTTGATTTGCACCAAAACCGACATCAGGTGGACAGTAAGTAAGTGATCAGAGTCATCAATCCCTGCTGTGATTGGCTCAGAGACACGACACACTACATAATGTATCGGCTGGCTTATGATTGATGTCATTACATGTCATGTGGTATTTAAAGGGAAAGCTGGAGTCAAACCTGTTTATCTCTAGTGTGGGAACTCAGTTCTTCCTCCCTCCTTCCTCCTCCTCTCCTCCCTCCTCTCCTTCTTTCCTCCTTGCCTCCTCTCAATATATAATCAATATAATCAACTAACACATTATGATGTAATATTATAGATTAAAGTACCAACAGAATATAAAGTCCTTTACAGCTGCAACATTAAACTGAAACACATGAATGCATCAATAATTATAATCCAGTATTATAATAGATATATATTTCTGGCATAATGAGTACTTTTACTTTTGGTAGTATATTTTGATGCTAATACTTTTGTACTTTTACTTGAGTAAGATTGCGATTGCAGTACTTTCACACTGCAGTAAAAGCTCGGAGTTCTTCTCTTTATCAGCTCTCAGGAATGTCTCAGATAGTTTCACCTCAGTGTGTGTGTGTGTGTGTGTGTGTGTGTTTCACTCGGCTCTGTGTGTTTCTGTAGTTCAACTCGCTGAGTAAACACGTGATGTTGTTTACAGTCATGAGACTTTTAGCCGGTTCTACTTTCCATCCAAAGAAATAGTTCCTGTAAAAAGAGTGTGTGTGAGCGTGTGAATAAACTTTATTGGAACTGTTGCTGGACAAACTGACGGGGGGGGGGGGGGGTCAATAACACATGTGGACATGTTGCAAAGGTTCCAATTAACACCTGATGATCTATAACACACACTCACACACAGTCAGTCGAGTGTCTGAGGAATATTTAATTTGGCAGATTCAGTACACTGACAGTGTGTGAGTGTGTGTGTCCCTGTTCTATTTTTGGGTTCCTGCAGGATCCTTCACAGTCACGGAGGAAATACTGACATACACATACACACACACACACACACACACACACACACACACACACACACAGTGTAGAATCACAATGAATGAAATTAGTGTGTGTGTGTGTGTGTGTGTGTTATGTAACATTAAGCCTCAGTCACACGGCTGCTGTCTGTCTGTCTGTGTCCAGATGTGCTGTCTGTCTCCAGCTAACATGTTCAGGTCGTGGATCTAAAGAGACCTGGATCCAGCTGTTAGTGAAGGTTACAACTTTTAGGACGTCAGGATTTGAATAAAAGCAGTGCTGAGCTCCAGACTTCTCTGTCACAGTCCGTCTGTGGGAAAGTCTGCTGGGTCACCTGACCACTCGGAAGATGTAATTACACGGTTTGGCCACTAAGTCAAACTGGCTTCAAAGCCCGACACAATTCCTGGGGGGGGTGTGGGGGGGGGTCATTAGCTGTGCAGTTTCAGCTGAATAGGAAATGTGAAACTTTCTAATCATAGTCTCTTTAATCCATAATTCATCACACCAGCCGTGTGTGTGTGTGTGTGTGTGTTTGACAAACTGGAGCGCAGGTGAGTGTAAGCTTATTCTATGGGAGGCCGATTAGGGTGAAAATATTGAAATACGTGCACATACACACTGAAAACGTACACACACGCATTGAAAACGTGCACACACGCATTGAAAACGTGCACACACATTGAAAACGTGCACACACACACTGAAAACGTACACACCCCACCACCTTCACAGGCAGCAGGATACAGGCTACTTGTGTGTGTAGGGGTGTCTGAGTGTGTGCGTGTAAAATAATTTCAGTGCGAACACACTGCGTGTGTGTGTGTGTCTGTGTGCGCCTCAAACATTTTTCAGTGCGCCCGGAAGTTGTTTCAGTGTAACCAGAAGGCACACTGCCCGACCTGAATCAAGGGTTAGGGTTAGGACGAGGGTTAGGGTTCCGCAACCACCACTTCCTGTCCTAACTTTCAAAATAAAATCAGGACGAACACGATCAAACATGGATTTGTGAGCGAGTGATGTGCCTTGTAATGACAGATTGTGTATATAGGCAACCATATGCACAATTTATTATGTGCTCAGAGATTTAGGAATATTATTTAGTTCAACATCGCTAAACCAATGGGGATAAATATTTATTGCAAATTTCAAATTTAATTGTGGCGAAACACTGAAACAACTTCCAGGCGCACTGAAAAATGTTTGAGGCGCACACAGACACACACACACACGCAGTGTGTTCGCACTGAAATTATTTTACACACACACACTCAGATACCCCTACACACACAAGTAGCCTGTATCCTGCTGCCTGTGAAGGTGGTGGGGTGTGAACATTTTCAGTGCGCGTGTGTACATTTTCAGTGTGTGTGTGCACGTTTTCAATGCGTGTGTGTATGTTTTTAGTGTGTATGTGCACATTGTAAACATGTGTGTGTGCACGTTTTCAATGCGTGTGTGTATGTTTTTAGTGTGTATGTGCACGTATTTCAATGTTTTCATCCTAATCGGCCTCCCATATTATTGTACTGTGAAATCACCACACACACGCACACACACACACACACACACTCCTCCAGTTGAGCTGCTGGATGTATTTATCTGTTCATGTAGCAGCTGCAGCTCAGTCATGTCCAGTGCACAACACTGGACATGTGATGATGATGATGATGATGATGAGAGCTGCAGAAAACAGAACTCAGACAGAGAGTGAACGCATCATGCTGACAGACAGTGAACGCATCACGCTGACAGACAGACAGTGAACGCATCAAGCTGACAGACAGACAGTGAATGCATCACGCTTAGAACTGCAGCAGTGTTAGTCATCGTGTGGCTCTCCAAACTTTAATCTGCGACTCGCACGGCAGAAAATAATGATATAATGACGCAGCCGATACACATGATTCCTAAAATATTTACAACAGCTTCAGTATTGTTACACAGGATTGGATGATTTACTAAATTCCTAAATATTGCCACTGAATTAAAGGAGAGGAAACTCTCACCGACCTCACTGTTAAGGGTTCCTGTAGCTAGCTAGCATGTAGCGCACCCCCAATACAAATGGATCATTTCTGATCAAACAAAGTCGCAAACCGGATGGTCAAAGTGAAAAAAGAAAGGTACAAGATGGCCAACCCTCAGTGTTTAATATGAAACCAAACCGGCTCGCAGGTCCAGAGTGAGTCCTGGACTTGTTCCTGCTCCTCAGAGGATGAACGCTTTAGAGTTAGCAATGCTAGCAGCACGTTATCCTGAAGCTTTATACGTCTGAGCTGCTGAACTCTCAGGTTATAAAGTTTCTGTGAAACAGTTTTAAGTGTCGGTGTTTCCTCCTGTCTGTACTTCAGCTGTGTGTCTGGATAACATCTCCTCCTCCTCCCTGCAGCTTTATGTTTCCTCACTGACTCTGAACGTGTTGAACTCAGCACTTTGCTAATCAGCTCTCATGCTAACATTCATCCTCCCAGCTCTCTCTGTGTGTTCAGCTTAAACACACAGACTTTAGACTGATATTTTGAAGTGACTTTTATCCTGCTGGTGTTTGTTCCTGTTTCATTCTCTATGAATCCTGTTTACACTGCAGTCCTGCTGAGTCCAGTCCACTTTATTTGTTCAGCTCAGCAGCAGCACAAAGTCTCTTGATGATCAAGAAAAACTAAAAAGGCTCCAGTTTCTGAACCTCGATCACTTTTCACATTTCCTTCCTTCCAGGCAGAAAATGGTTTCATTTAATTTCTGTGAAAATCAAGCTCCATCCATCAGAGTTTAATTCACTTTATCTACGTTACCTCCACCTGCTGTCACTGACTATGCTCACATGCACCAAATATTCCTGCTGAGCTGTTTACATGATGAAGATGAATGTTCCACTAATATTCCTGTTTACATGCAGCCTTGTTGGACCGTGTAAACTCTTTCATTCGTTCCTTCTTGAAAAGGTCGGCATCATGTTTAACAGTAGCTGTGTTTCTCCATTTCTGTTCTCTGTTGGCTGGTTGGTTTGTTTCCAGCACAGTGCTGATGTAAACAGGAAGAGGCCGTGTGTCTGTATACATATCCAAAGAACGCTCCTGACACCCGAAGAATATCTGCAGATCCCACATGTCTTAATGGAACACGCTCTTTACATAATATGTGTGCATGGAAACTCAGTCAGTGTTCAGTCTCTGAGGTTGTGAGCCGGTGGAAGTGACTTCAGTCTGCTGCTGTTGGACCGTGCTAACAGCCGGTCTCAGGCTGGTGCTGGTTCGTGGTGCAGGTCGGCCTGCTGGTCATGTGACCTGCTGTCCTCTTTGTCCATTTTTCTGAGAAAATCTTTCTGAGAATTTCTCTCCCTCCTCCCTCTCTGAGGCTTTGGACTGATCGGGATCAGGTGTGTGTGTGTGTGATGAACTTGGTAGTGTGTCTTGTAAGAACCAGCTCCCACAAACGTTGTTTTCCTCTCAGTTCAGAGCTGCAGCGAGCTGAGATCAACTGGTTCTTAAGTTTCCAGACTGAACCATCTATTATTACACAGCTGTGGGGGGGGACATCACTGAAAGTCACGAAACACGAGCATCTTGTACTGAATGTTGCCATGGTTACAGGTGTGCTGTACTTTGATTGGCTGATGTCTGACCATGTGACCCCCCCCCCAGGCCCCTCCCTCATGTCTCACCGGTTCGTGACGGTGCGGCGCGGCAGCCCGGCAGCTCGCAGCGGGCAAATCCAGCCCGGAGACCAGCTGGAGGCGGTGGAGGGCCGGGCGGTCGGAGGCCTGCAGCACCGAGACCTGGCCCAGATCCTGAGGAGGGCCGGGAACTCCCTGAGACTCAGCATCACACCCAGACACCGTACGGACACACACACACACACACGTATACACACTCTCCCTAAACTCAGGATATCAGCAGATATCAAAGTATTGATCCAACATCAGGCCGCTTTTCTCCCAAAATATAAATGTAACCTGGGAATCTATAAACTAACGTGTCTCCTCTCCTCATGTCCTCTCTTTGTCTCCTCTCCTCGTCTCCTCTCCTCATCTCCTCTCTTTGTCTCCTCTCCTCGTCTCCTCTCTTTGTCTCCTCTCCTCGTCTCCTCTTTTTGTCTCCTCTCCTCGTCTCCTCTACTTGTCTCCTCTCCTCAGACTCGTCCTCTCTGTCAGAAGGAGCAGAGTTGGATATTGACGGCCGGTTGATGAAAGGATCCAGACGGAGGTCAAAGGTAAGTCTGACAGTCATACCAGTACACACTATAGCAGTGTTAGTAGTACTAATAGCAGGATTAAAAGTGGTGATGATAGAAACAGTAGTAATGTCTGTCTGCCTGTCTGTCTGTCAGGATGAGTCCAGGTTCTACACTGTGGATCTGGAACGAGGTCCTACAGGTTTCGGTTTCTCTCTGAGGGGGGGCAGCGAGTACAACATGGGACTGTATGTGCTGGGACTGATGGAGGGGGGGCCAGCCCAACGTAGCAACAAGATACAGGTACACACACAAACACACACACACACATACACACAGCCAGCTGTAACCCATCACTTCCTGCAGCTGTTTCACAGTAAAAGCCAGAATCAGTTCTCTTCACTGGAAGGCTTTTAGGAGGAGCTGCAGGACGTGTTGACATGAGGTTTTTCTTCCGCTCACCTGCAGATATCTGTAGGAAGCTGCTGGTCTGAAGTCAGTCTTCTATAGATAAGTTGTTTTTAGTTAGCTAGTTGCTTTGCTAGCTGCTGGCTAACTTACATCTGTGGCCCGCGGCCTGTTGGAAACGGCCCCTGGTTCTGCAGTGAGCATGTGATGTAACAGCTGTACCTGGTCTCTCAGGTGTCGGACCAGCTGGTGGAGATAAACGGAGACAGTACATCAGGGATGACTCACAGTCAGGCTGTGGAGCAGATCAGGAGAGGAGGACATCGAATCCACCTCGTCCTCAAGAAAGGAAACGGCTACGTGCCCGACTACGGTGAGCATTCACTCTGCAACACCTGAACGACCGCACAGGCAACTAACTGACAGCTGAGGTAGCAGGAAGATCTCAGTCTGTTTGTAGAAGGTGCAGCAGGTAAAGGTGGAGTGAATTCTGAGAAGCCCCGTCCCCCCTGAATCTGAATCTGTTAAGTAACTAAAGCTGTCAGATGAATGTAGTGCAGTAAAAGTACAAGTACCTCGACGTTGTACTTCAGTACAGTAGTTGAGTAACTACTGAAGAATAAATCACTTCCTGTATCGACCGATGAGCTCATCGTTAAAAACAAGAGAATCAAAATTATTTATAGCTGAAATCATCCAATCACAGCGCTTGGATCCTCTTGGTTTCCGCCTTCTGACTGTTTGACTTGACTTTGTATTTTCTCTTCTTCTTCCTCCTGTACTTCCTGTACTTCCTGTTCCTCCTCCTCAGTGGAGCTGTCCAGCCTGTCTCTCTGTATGACCAACTCTAAACAGGGGGAACCCTGCTTCTACGTGATTGGACGCACTGAAAATTCGCGGTTTGTAACTCTGAACACTTTTCCTCTCCTCTTCTTCACTTCCTCTTCGTCTCTCGTCGCTTCAGCTTCATGACTTTAACCTTCATCACCAGTTTGTGAAGATTAAAGCTCTTCAGTTACATGAAATATTCATGTTGTCAACATGTCGTTACATGTTATAATGTTTTACATTTTAAAACGTTAATAATATGGTCGATGTGTGTTATTAATATGTTATTATGTTGGTAATATGGGCTTGTCTCATTAATACAGTATTTACACTTTATTAACATCTTCACATGTTAAAAATATAGTAAAATGTTAATAATGAGTTTTGATGTGATATTATTGATAAGGTAGTTATAGGTTATTAACATGTTACTAACATGTTATCATACAGTGTGACCACAGTGGCCTCTGGTGGATGCTGCACAAACTGCAGCTCAACCGTCTGTTTATTTCTCTGTTTGTTTCAGACCCTGAGGACGGAGCCCTCTCCCCCTCCTCCTCTTCACATACAGAGGAGCAAGATGTGGACAGTGTAACCATGACAACCGCCTCCCTCAGCCAGCAGAGGGGAGGAGGAGGTGGTACAGGAGGAGGAGAAGGAGGAGGAGAAAAGAGGAGGACGAGGAGAGAGGGAGAAATCAAACAGAGAACAGGAGGAAGAGGAGGAGGAGGAGGAGGGTTAGGGCCTCCAGATCTGGACCTGGACCTGGTGGAGGAGGAGGCACGGGAGGAGGAGGAGGAGAGGAGGCAACAAGAGGAGGAGAGGAAGAGAAGAAGTCAGACTGTCAGGCAGAAGGAGAAGCGGGACGATCAGAGGGAGCAGGGGAGGAGGAGCAGGACCTTACCCAGGACAAGTGCTCGATTCTGGGACACATCGCTGCTGGAGGAGAGGGTAGTGGTGGAGGAGCCTGGAGGTGGAGTGAAGGAGAGGAGGAGGAGGAGCGAGACGAAGAGCAGGAGGAGGGCGACAGAAGCCGACAGAGAGGAGGAGGAGAGGGGAGAGTGGAGGGGGAGGAGGGAGGAGAGAGACAACAGCACTACCAGCCATGCAAAGCATTCTGGGAGCTCAGCTGTACCTCAGAGGGCAGCGTTCTCCTTCCTCATGTCGATGGACGAAGAGCGACAGCGTCTGTCTGAGAGCGAATCAACAGCCAGCTTCTCAGAGGTCAGCCTAACAGCAGCCAGCATCGCCACCGCCGGGTGGAGGGAGGATTCTGATTGGAGGAGGGCTGAGTCGCCATGGCAACAGGGGAACGCCCCGGGCCCCTGGCTGAAGCCGAGCTCACAGAAGCTAACGCAGGTTCTGACTGGCAGTCGGCTCGGTGGGCGGGAACGAGCAGGCGGGCTCTCTCTCTGATTGGCTCACAGCAAGACGTTCTCTGTTTTTTTTATCGGCTACTTATAAGGGCTTTTTTGATTGGCCTGCTGAGAGAAGACCTGCCTCTTCCTGTGTCTTATTGGATGCTAGCAGACAATTTAGTTTCTGATTGGAGGATGAGAAGCAAGCAAACAAGGACTTGTTTTTGATTGGCCGATGGGTGGGTCTTGAGGCCTTTGATTGGCCAATGACATAACAGCTGCACACAGAGCCGCCTAATTAACCAACAGTTTTATTTTTATTTTACCCATCATCCCTCAGTGCATCCTGAGACCTGTATCACGAAGCCAGACTAGTGAGTTATCCAGCTGTGCACTTTTAACTGGCGCAGGTCACCATGGTAACAGATGCTAACCTTCTCCTGTTTCTATAGTTTCATATTTTACTTATTGATTATAGTTGATCATTACTCTTTACAGCTGCAGTCACCTAACCAGGTATCACCTGTTTGATTTGACTGGTTTATGGATCTGCAAAACACACCAGCCCAGAACAGGTTAAAGTACCGGGATGTTTAAAGACTTAAAACATCAAACTGAACAACTGAATCTTTAAAAAACACATAAATTCCAACGAGTTCAAGTTTGATCTGTGAATTTGCCCCGTAAACAATAAGAAGCCGTCCTGACAGAGCTGAGCTCTGATTGAACGGAGAGCCGGAGAGTCCAACATGGAGGAAGCTATCTTAGCTTATTAGCTGTGTTGCTAACATCCAGTTGTATTGCAGCTCCTCTGTCAGAGTGTAAACTGCTCCACAACAGAGACACACAGTTAGCAGACAGGAGGACATCATGCTAATACAGCTCCTGTTAGTAACCAAGCTAACTGACCGTTAGCAGGCTTGTTAGCTTGGACAGCTTTTTTCCCTCTTCAATAACTTTTTATTGAACCAGATGTCAGGGGGAGTAAACAGAGCAGCAGAGAGAAAATAGGGAGAATCTCTGGAAGCTAATGTGACTGACTACAGCTAGCCCGTGCAGCTAGCAAGTTAGCGCTCAGCTCACCTGCTACAGTAGTTCACCAGCTAGCCCTGTGAGTCGTCACTACATCACCAAACTTCTACAACAAATTTGGAAAGTCACTGTGATTAATCTGGTGCAGGTGGCTGAAGGATGGACTGGCCCTCATGTGGCCGCCACGTTGAGGCTGCAGAACTCAGCTCCTTCAGGTGAGGCGGGAAAGTTAACCAGTCAGTTGGAAACTGGCTTCATGATACCAGTAATCAGGATCACTGATGTTGGGCCGGTACAGGTCCTGGTCCTGGTCCTCTCTGTTTGTGACATCATCTTCATCTTCATCTTTCTAACCTTAAACTCGTATGCAAACAACATGAGAACCTTTCAGTCCTGTCGCCTCCAGTGACGCACAGTGAAGGCGCTGTTTTGTGATTCTGTGTAATCTGAGCATGTGAATATCACTGGAATGATTTTTTATTTTTATAAGCTGAACATGTAAAGGCTCAATGACATTATTATTATTATTAGAGATTAAATAGACCCAGAGATGATCGGATTTGCCTGCTTGCTTGTAAAAAAAGAAGAAAAAAAAAGACTTTGCCCTGATGATGTAACAGAGCCATACACACACACACACACATACACACAGTGCAGGTCCAGCTGTGGTCCTGTTGGCTGTCAATAACCATAACATCGCCACAGCAACTCAGTCGACAGGATGACCCGTTTCTGTAGCAACGGCCATGGTGGAGCAGGACTCTGCGGCTAACATGGCTGACGGCCCGCAGCTCTGGATCATAACAAGTGCCTCATTTTATTTCAGCTGGTATTTCAGCAGGTTGCAGACAGAGACGCCGCCACTTCCTGTTGCACATTACGTCCTGTCACGTCTCGCCAAACAACGGCAACACCTTCCACTCCCCCACCCCCCCAGGTCCCGTTAACATCCCCGAGCCCAATGATTCATCCAAAACCCAAAGAAATTCAGTTCAAGCATCAAATCTGCTGGAAACGGAAAATATTTTGCATTTTTGCCTGAAAAATTACTAAAATGATTATTCAGTTATCAAAATAGTTGCAGATTAATTGATTAATCATTGCAGCTCTGGTTCAAATGGCCACAGGAAATGTTTTCTAGCAGTCTGTTATTTCAGTGTTGTTTTAATGACATTTTCCCTGTTTTACAGCTCAGTTCTGATGGATGTGCTAACTAGAGATGTCCTGATACTCTGGGCAGATTTTAATGGATCAGTATCAGCTAAAATAAAGCTGATCAAACTACATTTCGTCCCCCTCCGCCTACTGCTGCTGCAGCGCTGTTGTCTGTAATGACAGCCTGTATTTCACTGCACATGTTCGGACACTGAGGTTGATAAAATGCACAGATTCAAAAAAGAAAATTAAAAAAAAACAAATTATCATCATCAAAGCTGAGAGTAGAAAACATTCAGGAAGCAGCTCCTCATGTTCAGCCAGTGCTGATGTCACTTTCACCGGTTAACATGAGTTAACATGTTGACAAGCAGTTAAACTGCAGCTCAGATCAGCTGACAGTAACTAATGATCATTCAGTAAGAAACTATCTTAACACACCAGATAGATTTCTTCCTGTTAAAACACTGAAATTTAGCGTGTAAAGATGTTAAAATCCTGACGATGATGAACTGGATATTTTAGGTGGCTATTTTAGGTAACCCACACACCCCTGCGCTGCCCTTTAGCCCCGCCCCTCAGCCGGCTCTCTCTAAGGGCATTTGGATCTTTGTCTTCTATGCATTTTCTAAGACTGTCTGCTGGTGATCAATACTCTGATCAGTTCTGATCAGCAGCTGATCGGAGAATCATCAGAGTCTGGACTCTGCTTCTAATGATGGGTCTGAATATTCAGGTTCTGGTCCAAAGACGACTAGGAAGCTCCGAGGTCTGAACAGGATTCAACAGTTTCATCATCAGATCTGATCCCAGACAGCAGGAGGAACATCATGGAGGAACATCATGGAGGAACTGTGTGTTGGACTGAACTGTGTGTTGGTTTAATGAAGAAACACACAGCTGACTGAAGCAGCTGGATGTGTCTGTCAGTAAACACAGTGTGTCTGTCTCTGTAGCTCCAGTCTGACTTGTAAACACTCTGAACTGGACACGAGTCAGCTGAGCTCACTAATTACTAATTAAAATTAACAGCCTCATTTAACAAACATGCTAATAGTTAATTTAGGGAGATACATTTATTCACTTTTTTAGAGTGAAATGAGAAGACTTTCATGTTTTTGTGTTAAAGTACAGAGCTGGAGTCAAGACATGGTTAGCCTAGCTTAGCATAAAGACAGGAAACAGCTTGTCAGAGCTAGCCAAAAAGTTAAAAATAAACATCTAAAGCTCACCGAGTAACATGAACACAAACAGATTTGTGGTTTTAAGGAGAGTTAACGTGTTGGAACTATTTCTTGGGCTAGCTATATCCCCCTGCTTCCAGTCTTTATGCTAAGCTAGGCTAACCACATCCTGACTCCAGCTCTTAACACACAGACATGAGGCTGATATCTATATGAACATCTCACTCTCTGAAAGAAAGAGGATAAAACTATTTCCCAAAATGTTGAACGATTCCTTTAATATGCTAACGTTAGCTTCTACTAGCTGTGTTAGCTTTGCGTTTGTTAGACGTTCTGTCACAGTTAATCAGCTCCACTCCACTTTACTCCACTTCTGCAGCTCACATTTACAATTAAAACATTCACAGATTAAACTGAAGCCAAATTACATCATTTTAAATTGAGCAGATTATAAAAACATAGTTTATTATAGAGTATGAGAGTTGGTCCATTCTCAACAACAGGAAGTTATCCTAACATGAGCTAGCAAGCTACATAATGTTAGCTCCTCATGCGGAAAACTGTTTTCTGATGGTTACAGGATTTTCAATCCTCAGACTTCTGTTAATAACAAGCGACTATTTGTTAGCTGGCAGGCTGATTTAGAGCCTACTTTCTATACAAAGTATTATTACACAGAGTGTGTATAATTACTGCATTTCTGCTTGATGGACTCTTGTCCAATGATGAACCATTTAACTTAGAAATGGAGGAGATGCTCACAACTGTTTTTTTTACAGTTTAAGTTAATCCATATATATATATATATATATATATATATATATACAGTATATACAGTATATACAGTATACACCGATCAGCCATAACATTATGACCACCTGCCTAATATTGTGTAGGTCCCCCTTTTGCCGCCAAAACAGCCCTGACCCATCGAGGCATGGACTCCACTAGACCTCTGAAGGTGTGCTGTGGTATCTGGCACCATGACGTTAGCAGCAGATCCTTTAAGTCCTGTAAGTTGCGAGGTGGGGCCTCCATGGATCGGACTTGTTTGTCCAGCACATCCCACAGATGCTCAATTAGATTGAGATCTGGGGAATTTGGAGGCCAAGTCAACACCTTGAACTCGTTGTCGTGTTCCTCAAACCATTCCTGAACCATTTTTGCAGCGTGGCAGGGCACATTATCCTGCTGAAAGAGGCCACTGCCATTAGGGAATACCGTTTCCATGAAGGGGTGTACTTGGTCTGCAACAATGTTTAGGTAGGTGGTACGTGTCAAAGTAACATCCACATGAATGGCAGGACCCAAGGTTTCCCAGCAGAACATTGCCCAAAGCATCACACTGCCTCCGCCGGCTCGCCTTGTTCCCATAGTGCATCCAGGTGCCATGTCTTCTCCAGGTAAGCGACGCACACGCACCCAGCCATCCACATGATTCATCAGACCAGGCCACCTTCTTCCATTGCTCCGTGGTCCAGTTCTGATGCTCACGTGCCCATTGTAGGCGCTTTCGGCAGTGGACAGGGGTCAGCATGGGCACCCTGACCGGTCTGCGGCTACGCAGCCCCATACGCAACAAACTGCGATGCACTGTGGGTTCTGACACCTTTCTATCAGAACCAGCATTATCTTTTTCAGCAATTTGAGCTACAGTAGCTCTTCTGTTGGATTGGACCCCACGGGCCAGCCTTCGCTCCCCACGTGCATCAGTGAGCTTTGGCCACCCATGACCCTGTCGTCAGTTCACCGGTTTTCCTTCCTTGGACCACTTTTGGTAGGTACTGACCACTGCAGACCGGGAACACCCCACAAGAGCTGCAGTTTTGGAGATGACACGTACCACCTGACCCAGTCATCTAGCCATCACAATTTGGCCTTTGTCAGAGTCGCTCACATCCTTACGCTTGCCCATTTTTCCTGCTTCCAACACATCAACTTTGAGGACAAAATGTTCACTTGCTGCCTAATATATCCCCCCCACTGACAGGTGCCATTGTAACGAGATAATCAATGTTCTTCACTTCACCTGTCAGTGGTCATAATGTCATGGCTTATTGGTGTATGTATGTATGTATATATATGTATGTATGTTTTTTGGGAACACCTAGCTAAAACTAACAGTCTAATCCAACAGTCCTGTAATAAATCCTCCTTCATGAAGGTTACAATCTTCAGTTTTTGCTGAAAGTGTTTCAGAGAGGATCTATTATTGTGTCCAGCTCTTTATAATATAGTGTGTGTTATATTATAGTGTGTGTAGCCTTCAAACATCCACAACATGTTCAGCCACACACCGACCTCCAGAACAGTCACTGAGGAAACTGCACAAAATCCATCAGCTGCACAAACACAATCGATCAATAAAGAGACTAGACACACGACACAATCAACAGACGTCAAATCAAACAGTCTGGCAACCATCAGCAGCAGGAACACAGAGCTGTAAACAACACAGGAAGTACTCTGACCTTTTACTGCAGTACAAGTAGTAATACCACAGTGGAGAAATACTCTGTTACAAGAACAAGTCCTGCATTTAAAATCTTACTTGAATAAAAGTATCAGCATCAAAATATACTTAAGGTACCAAAAGTAAAAGTACTCATTAAGCAGAATAATATATATGACTGGATGATAATTATTGATGCATTCATGTGATCATCACTTTAATGTTGCAGCTGGTAAAGTACTTTATACACTGCTGGTACCTCCTCCTGCAGATCAATAATAAAACCTCATCATGTATTAGTTGAATACATTCTGTATGAAGAATGTGAATCTGCAAAGTAACTAAAGTAATTCAGACATGTAGTGCAGTAAAAAGTACAATATTACCTCTGAGATATAGTAGAAGTAGAAAGTAGCAGAAAATTGTATTCCTGTACAGGTGTGTTGTTGTTCTCACCTGTCGCTTAGTCTGTGAGTCTCGCGCTCCATGATTTCCTCCACACTCACCTGTCTGTCCTCAGGTGCAGCACAAACTTCCGGCCGCCACGCACTCCTCTGACAGGTTTAATCCTCTGAGCGGACAGTCCGTGTTCACCTGTCTGCAGGTACATTCACCCACCGCGGACATTTAAACCACACCCAGAATACACCTGTAACCCGTGCAAATACACTGCGGGTGTGTTTGATAGCGGTCAGTGAGCAGACCTGCCGGGCGGTGCATTCATTAAGTTAAGATGGTGGACATACTGCTGCCATTTATCAGATCAATACTTAATATACAAAACAAGTGACGGGTTTCATACAATATTAACACAGCAGCACCATGAAAGGCTCCAATTTAAATACATGACATATATCTATATAATAAGTCTGAATAATGAGTACTTTTACTATATTATATATTACTTCTGTTACTACATGCTGCTCAGGTGGAGTTCAGTCCAGAGGTGTTTAACTGTGACAGATCTTAATGGTCCTCAGGTGAACAGCTGATGGCTGCATTTTATTTTGGAGCAAACAACAATAATGTTCAACAACTCTGCATTTTGTTCTGTATTACACACTTTTAGAGTTCACAGTCATTATGTGTACCTGCTTCAGTCTCAGTTCAGACCTTGAGCCTTCAGCAATAAAAGCCCCATTACATCTCACAGCTCCACAGCAAGGAAACAGGAAACAACATTATTTCATCCTTAATGAGAATCTGCTTTACGTCGATGTCAGAAGCTCTTCTATGTGAGCGTCAGTTAGAATCAGAGTCGCTGGTTTGAATCCCATCGTCTCTGCTGCCTTGACTGCGTCTATCAACCTCAGAGAAAAAAAGAGCGGGGCTTTTATTTTGAAAAGCTCAGAGAACAGAATTTCCTTTCTTTCCTCTTCCTGTTTGAAACTTTAATGATGTCACATCTTGTTGGACTGTTCATGAACCTTAATCAGCTCTCAGACAGAGTTAGCCTCTTATGCTTCTGTTGTTCCACATTAGGACTACATTTCCCATCAGCCCCGCTGCTCACAGTTCCTCTGAAGGCCACTAGGTGCTGCTCAAAGAAAACTGAAGAGAATGGGACCTTTCCCTTCAGGAGAAGATAAAAACTAATGTTAGGAGTGAGGAAAATAAAAATATTTGTGAGTTCAAATGACAGTTTAACACAATGTGCCAGAACTTTAACTGATCATTTGATTATTAGATTCATTATTTATATTTACCTGAGGCTGTGTGGCCCACTGTGTCTGCGTGCTGATTGTGGTTCAATGGGAGCTTTCTTCACCTCTGTATCAGGACACTTTTAGTGTCTGAAGATTGTTTTTCACTATTTTCGCAAAAAAAAGAAAACAAAAGAAACGTCTAAATGTTTCAATATGTCAGTTTCAGCCAATCAGGAAGCAGCTAATCAGCCCAGTCACATGGTGGTCAGTGCCTACAGCTCCATGCTTTATCAGAGCCACACACACACACACACACACACACACACACATACACACACACGCACACAGATTATGGGATATTTTGCCCTGAACTGAGTCTGCCAGGCCGTGTGTGCGTCACACTGAAGATCCAGTGTTTGATTTCTAGGCAAGAAGTTTGGGTTTCTGTGCAGCATCATTTCACCCAAAATTAAAATTAAAATTAAATTTAAAAAATAAATTGTTAAAAACTTGAATTGAAATGTGTCTCTGAAAATGAAAACATGAGAACATTTGAAAGAGTAAATGAATTATTAAAATATAGAATTATCTTTAGTTTTTCGTTTTTGCTTTTGAACATTTGTCTTTTAAAGCTGAGCGTTTTTACTGAAACAGGTTTGATGAAAGTCAGAATCTTTATCTGCAGCTCTGAAGCTTTTCAACTGATCAGCTCAAAGATCAGCTGATCAGCAAAATCTAACACTGAACTCAATGTTCCAACAAAGTTTCAAATCTTCAAAAACCTCAAAGATCTCCAGTCTGGTTGAAGTCTCCTGTTCAGGTCCTGATTTAGTTCCTGGTTCAAGTCCAGTTCAGGTCTGGTTTAAGTCTGGTTCAGGTATGGATTCAGATCTGGTTCTGGTTCTGGTTCAGCAGTGGAAACAGAGTCACAGAGCAGCAGCAGCTCTCCTCTGCTGCAGATGTCAAAATAAAAGCAGGAACGTGTCTTTTCCTCTCCAGACTGAAGCCGGTTTAGATTTCAAAATAAAAGCAGGGACGTGTCTTTTCCTCTCGAGACTGAAGCCGGTTTAGTTTTCAGAATAAAAGCAGGAACATGTCGTTTCCTCTCGAGCCGGTTTAGATTTGAATCCTCTTTTACGTTGTTCTTCAGCCTCCAAACCTTTACTGTTGAACTCGCTGAAATCGTGTGTTTTTATGTGAATTCGGTATCAAGAAGTAAATCCGGATTTAAAAAAGGATTAGAAACTAAGCTGGCTCACTGGCTCGGTGTTCAGTCTGCAGCGTAATGCCCCCTGCAGGCCACACTGTGAACTGACAGACGTTTATATGAAAATAAAAATGACTGGATTCAACATTAATGAGATCAAAGTGTTACCGTGACGACGCTCCTGGAGACGAGCAGATACAGCTATTGTGTAGCTAAACAACAGACAGGAAGTCTGTCAGTGGCATCACAGATCAGCTGATTGGTTGAAAGCTGTGTACTGTACATACCTGATGATGTGACACCTGTACAGCTTTGTAAACTGATGTTTGCTAAAGGAATTTTAAAAACTGACTCGCAGTTAAACTAAGACGATCCATGAACTCCAGTTATCAGATATAAATAAAATGCTTTTATTGAACCTGTGTTTCGTGTTTTTATTTTATGCATGTTATTGAATGTAATGAGGCTGTTGCTGATTGTCTGACTAGCTTATCTTAGCGTAGCTTAGCTTAGCACTTTAAAGCGGGTCCAGTTCAACCAGCTGTGTGCTGAACTGGTCAAAAAGATCTATGAAAGGTCTATGAAAACTATTTTTCCCTCGCGGTGCGACCCGAGCAGAAGAGGTGAAAAACCCTCTAACATTAATAATCTGACCCTCTTCTTACTTTCACATTACATTCATGCCAAATGTTGAATAAAACAAAACTTTTTATAGCCTGAGAGTCCAGCTTCATGTCCTGTCATTAATGTTGTGTCAGATATTAAACAGAAATCACTAATAATACTGTTAAGTGTGAAACTGATGTGAACATGTATCAGTGGTGTGAGGATCATTAGACTAGCAGAATAAGTTTTAAACTCCATCAGTGATGCAGAAAACTCTTCCTCATCCTCATCGTAACATGTTTAACTCACCTCTGTCTCACCAGTAAATATCCTGTCATGTCTGAATGAAGCTGTGAGGAACGTTAAAGTAAAGGTCTGAATGACAAAAAGGCGTCAGTCTAACAGACAAAAGAGTCTGAGAGGAAACCAGGTCTCACACAGACCAGAAGATTCAGTCTGTCGAGGGTCACTTACTCTTTAAATCACACACATGCTGCTGTAACCAAAATATCCCAAAAAAAAGGAAACATCACGCAGTGCATTGATGGAAAACTCTTTATATTCAAAGGCTCCGTGCATCTCCAGTAACTCTTTATATATAAAAACTAAAAGGAAAACATGAAGCAGAGAAACAGAAAATCAAACCACTGAGCTTCACGCTGTGCAAACTGAGATTCAGACATGTTTCTAAAATGACTCAGGATGAGAAACCATGTAGTGTACTTCTGCCATCACATTTTACACTGATCTCCTTCCTTCCTGCCTTGAATTGATCTAAAAGGTTAAACTGGTAGGCAGTTTCTATCAACAGGAAACAAAAAGAAAAAACACCTGATGGATCCTTTTTCTCCAAAACTGCTGCATCACATTCAGTAAATCAGAACTTCATCCAGTGTCAGATTGTTTAAAGTTTACAGAAGCTTCTAAACACTAAAACATCAGAATAAAACTGGAAAAGATGTCAACACTTTGAGGAGAGTTCAAACTACAGTCCAGCAGGCAGCAGGTTGACGAGCTGCGCTCCATCGACTGTAAACGCTTCACGAGATAACAGAGCTGAGGACTTCATTACCCAGAAATCCTGGTGTGTGTGTGTGTGTTTGGGGTTAGTGTTTCTGTGACATCACTTCCTGTTTACACTGTAAAGACACTGCAGGTCCACAGGAGAAGCACCTTTATAAAATCTGAAGAAGAGCAGCTTTAATGGCTGTGAGTTTGTTGTTTCTTTGTCTTTACCCGCTCAGGTGACTTCCTGTCAGGTAACTTTGTCAATCTGAAGTCACAGTTTTGGTTACAACAAATGGAGGCACTTTTCTTTTTTAATCTGTAAAAAGCTGCATGAAACCTCTAACCTGTGGCAGCCAGGTGAGAGGTGAGAGGTCAGAGGTCAGAGGTCAGAGGACGGCTGAGCGACACTGACAGTTCATCCTCTCTCACTTCATCCCCACCTTCATCTCCATCTTCCTCCACCTCTGTTTCCTCCTCCTCCTCCAGCAGGCAGGGCAGACAGGTGAGGCAGGGCGGGGCAACCAGCAGGTGGTAGGTAGGTGATCGTATCTGCAGGCGACAGGCAGGGGATCAAACCCTCCATCCTCGACAGACAACAGGCTGCTCCAGCTCCAACAGCAGAGACACCAGCTTACAGACACAGAGCCGTTTAATCAGCTGGTGGTTCATTTAAGCAGCTCGTTAGTTAAACAGACTGGAGGGGGGGTTCAATTCCTCCAGAGCAGCTGGACAGCCAACAGGTGTGTGTGTGTGTGTGTTACCTGGCCGAGGTGTGTGATCCTCTGAGTGTGTGTGTGGTACAGAGCATGTGTGTCTGGCAGCAGTCAGGTCTGTACAGTGACGGAGAAGCAGCGATCCGGCTGGATATGGACGACGGTGTCGGCCATGGAGGACAGCTGCAGACACACAGGGGACACATTTAACACACAAACCGGAAACAGCAACATCATGTGACCCACAGCACCAACCTGTCGTCACATTATCAATACGATATTTGATCGATTAAAGAGTCGGACCCTGAAGCTCTGCAGCAGCTGCAGTGTCGGTCCGTCAGTCAGAACAGGCACCCAATGAGCTGGCAGCACTGTCCTCCTCAACACCTGCAGCAGCTGCAACAAGCCACGCACACAGGTGACCTCATCACTGACCCCGCCTCCTGAAAGGCTGAATGACCCCGAACTCTGAAAACACACAGAAAGGGAGACAGACAGAGAGAGATTTTTAGATTTTTAAAAAGCCTTTATTAACACTGATATCATAAATACTTCATTCCAGTAAAAACATCAATAAATAACTTTCCTCCTTAACAAAACACAGTGTAATATTGAAACATAATGTATCCTCTATCACTGAGCAGAGGATATTATCATAACACCACATTGTCATGAACTCATTTAAATTGTTCATGGCCGTATGAAATCTAAAATCCAGCCATACTCTGGCTTTCACTAATGCCACAAAAAGAGGAACCAACTCAAGACAAGAAGCGTTTTCTATTTTGCTTTTCCTGCTCTTATATATAGACAGCTTTGCCTCTCCTACCACAAAATTAAGCAGTTGCCATTTCTTTGCATTCTTCTTGTACCCAGCACCAAAGATGAAAGTGGTTAAGGACCATTTACAGTCAAACTTCCTGAACAAAATTTCTAACAGTTCAAACAAAGGTTCAAGTCTTTTACATTCTGAGAAGCAATGAAAAACAGTTTCTGGCCTTTCACAGAAAGGACACTTACTGGAGACAGTTTGTTCATCTTTGCTACAAAGACATTAACAGCTAAGGCCCCATGCAAAATCCTCCACTGAAGATGACCTGATCTCTTATGTAAGGGAGCTTTATAAAAACCCTCCATACTGGTGGAACACTTTTACAAACGTTCAATGTGTCTCTCCACACTGTGTCCTGTCTCCCATTCAGTTTCACTATGTTTGAGGCCTTTACACAGTATCTGTATATTGTTTTTCCAGTTGACATGTATAAATCTGAACTCTCAGCATATTTAGATTCAAGTAATGGTCCTGTAAGTCCATTTAACCTTATGGCAAAGCCCAGCTCAGGAAAAGGATCGCCTTGATCCAGGATTTCTATGCTGCTATTATATTCTTGCAGCATTTCCAGTTCTTCTTTGGTCAGTTTCTTAATCCACAGATTCAGAGTCTCTGGTGTAGAGATGAGACCTGAAACCAAGTAAAGATTCCACTGCCTCTGTATTCTTAAACCCAGGACCCGCAGCATCCACTATATATCTCAACTTGATATTCCCATTGTCACACAGCCTGTGGGTGAGGCCAGGGGCAGTCCTGTTCTGTACATCCAGTCTGGATCCATGTATCAAGGGTTCTTCCAAAAGCCAGAACAGAGAGGCTGCAGGCTCCAGACGACTCCATTTAAACAAGTTCCATGCTTTAAAAAGTCCCTGGTAAAACAAAGGCAATCCATCCAGTCATACAAGCCTAGAATCCAACAGAAACAGAGATGCATCCAACCCTCAACTGGCTGTTTTTCTCAAAATAAAACTTGCCAAATTCTTCCATACTACATCATCTGTGCCTGTAAGGTATCGCTGAACGAACTGTATCCTAAAAGTTGCTAATCTACAGAAAAAATGCACTAAACCATGTCCCCCCTCTTCCTTTGGCAAAAAAAGTACACTCTGAGGCACCCAATGAAGTTTGTCCCAGAATAAGTCCACAACAACAGATTGTATTTCCTGTAGCAAGCCTGTAGGGGGCTCCAGACATGCTAGTTTATGCCACAGAGTGGAAGAAACCAAATTATTTATGATCAGTGCTCGGCCTCTGTACGACATTTTTGGTAAAAGCCATTTCCATTTAGCCAATTTTCCTTTTACCTTCTCTAACACTCCTTCCCAGTTTATCTTCACTACATCTTCATCTCCCAGATGGACACCAAGATATTTCAAACCATTTCTTTTCCATTTTAATCTTCCTGGGTAAACCAGAAAACCAGCCTCCCACTGCTAACGCTTCACTTTTTCCCCAATTTACTTTTGCTGCCGAAATATTCCCAAAATTAGTCACAATTTTTTCTAGTTTGTCAGTTTCTTCTTGTTTTTTAATAACAACAATAAGATCGTCAGCATAAGCCAATAAAACCAAATCAGATAAAAACAGACCATCTATACAAGAGCGTATTTTATGTAACAGTGGTTCTATTGAAATCGCATACAGCATTCCTGACATAGAACAGCCCTGCCGTACACCTCTACACACTTTAAAAGGTCTACTTCATCCTCCATTGATTTTCAACACACTCTCAATGTCCTCATACATTACTTTGATCATGGCAATAAAACCAGGGCTGAGGCCAAACCTTTCCATGAGCTTCCACAGGTAGTGGTGCTCAACACGGTCAAAAGCCTTTTCCTGATCCAATGACAGTTTCTATTCCCAACGAGCTAGAGACTTCCAAAATATCTCTGATTAGTGATATATTATCAAAGATGGACCTGCCAGGCACACAGTATGTTTGGTCTCGATGGATGATGTGCGTCATCACCTTTCTCAGCCTGTTGGCCAATGTCTTGGACAGCAGTTTATAATCAGCACACAGGAGAGAGACAGGTCGCCAGTTCTTAATATCCTGAAGGTCACCTTTTTTTGGTAACAGAGTAATAACTGCTCTCCTGCAGCTCTGTGGCAATGACATGTCATGAAAACTCTCATTGAAGACACTTAAAATATCTTCACGCAGCTCGGTCCAGAAGGTTTTATAGAACTCCACCGGAAGTCCATCAATCCCCAGGGCTCTTCCCCCCTCCATACTCTGCAGAGCTGTGCACAGTTCTTCTGGGAGCAGAGGACCTTCTATTTCCACATTAACTTCTACTGGAAGCTTAGAGAGATCACTGCAGAAAGAGTCAAAGCACACATCATCCTCTTCATACTCACTGGCATACAGCTGACTGTAGAAGTTCACCGCTCTCTGTCTTATAGCAGTAGGGTTAGTCAGCAGCTGTCCTGTTTCAGAGTGCAGGCCATGGATCAGCCTGCTCTGTCCATTTTTCTTTTCTAAGCCAAAGAAGAACTTAGATGGAGAGTCCATCAGAGCAGCGCTCTGGAAACAAGACCGGACCAACGCTCCCTGTGCTCTGGTGCCCAGTAGGTCGGCCAGTGAGGCTCTTTTGGATTTGAGGATCTCAATTTGACCTCGACTTCCTGTGGACTCTACAGAACTTTGTATATCCACTATTTCCATCTCTAGGTCATTCATAGATCTAATAATGTTACGAGTGACTTCGAGAGTGTATTGCTGGCACAGTTGCCCGATTTCAACCTTGCCATAATCCCACCATTGTCTTAGGGATGCAAATTCAGATTTTCTAGACCTGAAAATTTCCCAAAAGAAAATAAAAGTTTCTTTAAAATGAACGTCCATAAGCAAGGCGGTGTTAAAATGCCAATATGCACTCTTATGTTTAATATTTCCAACAAAAACATTACAAATAACCATTGAATGATCCATAAAACCCACAGGAACTATCCTGCACCCTTTGACCGTACTGAAATGATGCTTAAAACAATAGAGTCTGTCCAGTCGAGCCACAGAGATGGTGCTGTCCCTGCTGTGCAGCCATGTATACTGCCTTTCCTGGTGATGCAGTTCCCTCCATATATCCACCAAACTCTGAGTCTCTATTAACTGAGTCATTGCACATTTTGAGGCAGCATGAGGCTCAAGGTGGTTTCTGTCTGCTGCATCATTCACTGTACAATTAAAATCTCCTCCTAAAAACAACATTTTTTCACAAGAACAGTTATTTAAAATTATACCAATTTCATTAAAAAATTTAACTCTTTCAGGTCCTGAGGTGGGAGCATATACATTTATCAAAACAACACTATAATGCTCAAAACATGCTTTAACTACCAGCAGTCTGCCTTTTATCACCTCTTCGCCATTAAAAGACTGTGGTAGGAAGTCTCTGGAGAACAGAACAGCCACTCCTCCCGTTTGTACTCAGGTGACTCAGGATGACCTGCCCATCCCATTCTCTCTCCCACTCAGTCTCATCTGAAACATCACTGTGTTTCTTGTAGAAAAGTCACATTTGAGTGTTTCAGCTTCAGCAGTTCAAATAAACTCGCCCTCTTCCGCACATCTCTGGCTCCGTTGAGGTTAAGTGTTGTAACTCTGAAGTCACTCATGAAATGTGAGAAAAGGAAAAAGCACAACAATACTAATATATTAAAAATAAGACATAGTGTCTTAGACTGTCTCGGCATCATCATCATCATCATCATCATCGCTCAGATCTTGCTTGACTTTCAGGCATATCTTCTTCAGTCTGTATATTTCCTGGTCAGTGAAGCCTGCTTTCTTCTTGTTGTACATGTGCGATCGTACAGAAACAAGAAAACACTCTTTATCTGCAAAGTAATCCTCCACCTTCACTCCCCTCATGTTCTTTGTCGACTGCAGAAACTGTTTTATTTTTCCTACACTGTATGGTCTTTCTCTGCTTTTTATACTTTGTGGTTCTTCATCACAGGTCTGGGGTTCACTGTCCTCTGCACCCTGTTCGTCCATATCAGCCTCAGAGCCTGAGGACGCCTGGTCCACTTCCTGGTTCCCTGTGGCCTCACTGGCTGCTCCCTTTTTTTGTTGCGAGCCTTTAGCATCACTTGTTTGTTTTCTTTTAACGCTAAGATTTTTAACACTTGTCTCCTCCTCCATTAATTCCGTCACACTGTCATTTTCAATCCCATCTGTTGGTGTCACAGCTTCCTGCTGTGTGTTTTACCTCGTTTTCTACCTCTGTTCTCACTTGTTTCTGTTGTATCTTGCTGGTCTTTTCTGATTCTTTTTCTCTGTTAGTCTGGTTTTCTTTTTCTGGTTCAGCACGTTTCTGATTCTGAACTTGAGTTTCTGTGGACCTGACCCTGAGTCTGCCCTCCCGTCTCTTCTACTCCATCAGCAGCAGCAGCTTTGTTAGGACAGGCTTTTATTACATGGCCCTCATTGCCACAACCAAAGCACTTAGACATTTCGGATGTTACAAAAACAACATAGTCAAAGTCATCAACATTCACGTTGAAAGCCAGATTTAATTCTTCATCCTTCTTATTCAGAATCATGCTGACTTGTTGGCTGTGAGACACAATGTGCTGCAAGAGCGGCAACTTGCAGCCTAACGACAGCTTTCTGAACGGGGAGACTATGTTCCCAAACCTTGACAGCTCTTTACCCAGCAGACCGTCACTGATGAAGGGCGGTATATTAGAGACCGTCACCCTCTTGGCTGGCGTAGTCAGAGGCAACACTGGTACAAACGTATCATTGATCATGACACCGCGCTGTTCATCCGAGCGGCAGACTTCACGCTGTTATAGCCGACAATCTTCCCCACCGCCAAACTGCACTCCTCCACGGAGCAGAGGAAAGAAGCAACGATCTTAAAACCATGTCTCCGTGTCAGGTTGGTGAACTCCATACCGACACACAAGATGCCAACCAGCACGCGCTGGCTGAGCTAACAAAACCCCCCCTCTCCCCCACTGTGTACCAAACTATCACCACCCAACACCACAAATATTAACACACCGTCACAAAAAGATACAAAGATAGAAAAAAGAAAGAAATACACTCACTCTAAAGGAGACGCTCTCACAGCCAACTCACACTCCCAGCATGCACTCAGAGAGAGAGACAGAAAGAGAGACAGACAGAGAGAGACAGACAGAGAGAGACAGACAGACAGACAGACAGAGAGAGAGAGAGAGAGAGAGAGACAGACAGAGAGAGACAGAGAGAGAGACAGACAGAGAGAGAACCTTCAGTTCCACACCCTACCACAGCCCAGCCATAGACAGCAGCACACACCACACTGGCAAAGGGAGAGGAGACTGCCATCTAGCACAGCACACCCCAGCAGAGCACACCCCAGTAGAGCCAGTCTACCAGAGCCCAGCCTGCTAGAGTCCAACCTACTGGAGCCCAGTCTACCAGAGCCCAGCCCGCCAGAGCCCAGCCTACTGGAGCCCAGTCTACCAGAGCCCAGCCCGCTAGAGTCCAGTCTACTGGAGCCCAGTCTACCAGAGCCCAACCCGCTAGAGTCCAGCCTACTGGAGCCCAGCCTACTAGAGCCCAGCCTGCTAGAGCCTGGCTTGTTAGAACCCAGCCTGCTAGAGTCCCGCCTACTGGGACCCAGCCCGACAGAACCCCATCCACTATTCAAGCAGGCAGTGGTGCCAGGATTCAAGAGCACATATCTGGAGCAACATACTATGCAGAGGCACAGCCTGACATGGTTCAAGCCATGCCACCACCTGGGATGCAGCCTACCTGTGCACAGGGAGTGGCCAACCACTCAGACACTGGAGAGTTGAAGCAACTGCTACAACTCATCTTTAAGATTCTTGGTTAAAAAAAAAAAAAAAAAAAAGACTGTTGCCTGCTCCTTAATTAAATTTGGACATACTATATTACTTGCCATTATATATTTGATCTATGTTTGTAATTAATTATTAATGAAATCTATATCTATTAGTTTGTGGAACATTCAGGGTTTGTACTCTTCGCCTTTTGGACTGAAGAGCACAGACCCAGAATTCATGTCTAGCATTAGAAGTCAAGATATTGTCATATTATTAGAAACATGGTGTGGAGAAGACACAGACACCCACTGTCCCTCAAACTATAGAGAGATATTATTACCATCCCTCAAACAGAAACACATACGTCAGGTAGAGACTCAGGTGGGGTTATTGTGTGGTATAAAGAGGACCTATCATCTCATCTAAAAATAATTCAAAAAGCAACAACACTCATCTGGCTTAAATTAAACAGAAATATTGCCAAATGTGATAATGATTTGTACGTATGTGCGGCCTACACCCCCCCATTGAGTCGCACTATTACGATGAAAACTTCTTTG
>VMKM01002866.1:0-55143 GCA_008360985.2 Macquaria ambigua
GACAGAGAGAGAGACAGAGAGAGAGAGAGAGAGAGACAGAGAGAGAGACAGAGAGAGAGACAGAGAGAGAGAGAGAGAGAGACAGAGAGAGAGACAGAGAGAGAGACAGAGAGAGAGACAGAGAGAGAGAGAGAGAGAGACAGAGAGAGAGAGAGATGTGCAGAAAGAGACGGAGGGAAACAGACATGAGCAGTGTGAAGCAGAGAGCATGCTGGGAGGCGCGGTGACATGTGGACAGTACTCTGTCAACACTAACAAAACACAAGTCTGTCAACAGGCACACACTCATGTGTCAAAGCAAATACATCAGCTAATTACAGAGTTTAGTGACAGCGAGTTAACAGGTGCAATGCTGCTGCACTCGTCTGTTAATAACATTAACACAACAGCTCAGTCAGGAAAGTGATGAACTCTGCCTCACCTCGATGAAACAGAAGTGTTTACACCAAGAAGAGACAAAGACTGGACAGAGAGCTCCTGCAGAGACTCAGAGAGCATTAACCAACAGTGCTGCCAACCACGAGAAGTGAAGTGACTTCTACAGATGTCCATATAAATGATTAGTCACACTGTCAGAGGTCAGTGCCACTACTTTTATTTAATTGGCCGAGTAAAAATTGTTTTAAGCGAGTTGCCAATTCAATTCAATTCAATATACTTTATTGGCATGACTGTAACAAAGACAGTATTGCCAAAGCGTCAGATAATAATGAGATTAAAACATAATAGATACAATTATAAAGGTACAATTCATAAAAGCAAGAAAATAGCATATATACACACACGTGTGTGTGTGTTTGTGATAATAGTAGTTAAATAGAATAAAACTGATGAAATTAAATAAATGAAATAAAATAATATATACACACGTACACATAAGTAATATAAGTAATTAAGGGATAATACAAGACAACCTTTAGTCTGTATCGACATAAAAACAAAAGAAATGGTGGCAGTAAGTAGAATATAAGTACAGGTGTATTTATAAATGTCTGTCTGTTTATATTTAAAGGCTGAATGTGTCACAACGGCGCGACAAGGTCGAAGTCTCCTTTAAATGCAGCCTTCTTTTCCCGAATATGGAGGATCCAACAGCTGGATCCTTCGTGGCCCGAAGATTCATTGCGCGCAGGAGAATATGGCGACCCCAAACGTACCGTCAACAGCCGAGGCCGAGCGGGAGTACACTTTTAAACGTAAGGTTTGGGTTTTCAACTTACTCAAACAGCTAACAAGACAAATGTTAAAAAACCTCAAACCTCAACTGCAGCTGTCAAGGTTGCTAGGCGACAGGAGCGGCGCTTCATGACGCTGGTGACACAATCAGGAAATCCTCCGTAGACCAGACCATCTCATTTAGGTTTGGCCTTCGTGGTCTATGAAGGCCTCGTCCTTAGAGGGATGCAGCCCCTGAACTGAGACACAGCTTATATGGGTGCTGCTGGTTGTCTCTCTTGTTGTGGCAGGAAGTGACATATTTAGCAGCCAACACTGCACATTCTGTCTTTTCCTCCAGGATGACCCTCATTTCTCCCTTTCTGTCAGACTTTGGATTTGGGGTACGTGTACCATGTGGGTGTTTTCCACCAACAAAAAGTTTGTCTGTATTCCAATAAATCAGCCTCCTCTCATCTGAGCAGTATGGATGAGATTGACAGGACGCAATGACTGATAACTGATCAACATCAAAACCAAATGTCATTCCAGTCTATTACATAAGAATGTACTTTTCTGCTCATATTCAGCTCATACTTTATTGATAACTGGGCGGGTCCTAGGCTCTGATTGGTCAGCTTTTTGTCCAATCTGGACACACTGGTCAATGCTCTGCATCTGTTTCCTGTGAGGTGCCCCAAAGCAAAACATAAAACACTCAGAGACACGCCATTCAAGGCTGCGTCCTGACATGATGAGGTTAACAGCCGCCACCCTTTCACAGAAGGGACTGGTTCGGTCGTGTTGGGGTCACAACCTGGCTCAGCTTTGCCTTATCAGAACAAAAGGTGGTTCATACAGTACAAACAACCAGCTACAGATGGAGCGAGTTACTCACTGGAAATGACCTTGCTATGCAGTTACTCTCTGAAAGCCACAGACATGATCCCCAGGTAATAACTCGACCCACTTTTAGAGTTCAAGCTGCAACAAACTCACTGTTAGAGTCTGCGAGCAAATCTCCAGACACCAATTAACCACCTTAAAGCAAAATGCAAAATGAAGACAAACAAATACAGGGACAATGGACTAGAATATTACTCAGAACAAACCAAACTCATGTATGATACTCTGCGATTCAACAGACTTAGCAATGACCAAATGACTACAAACTGATTGACAAACACTCAGTCGTCACAGGACGTAGGACCTACAAAAACCTATCAAACCAAGTTAAATTACCACAAAGTCTTAATTTCACTTTAACAAAATGGCTAATAGTGGACGAGCCCCCAGTTTATCTCAACGTTAGCCAAAAAGCATGAGTTGTAGCAAAACAAGAGTAAGAGCCATGCTAGCAGCTCTGTGAGGCTGTACCTGGGCACAACAGTGCTATTAGTGAAATGCTAACATCAGCATGCTAACATGCTCGCAATGATGATGCTAACATGTTAATGCTAAGCAGGTCCTACCAGTTACTTTAGTGAGGACACTGTTATCATTACCAATAGAACTGATTGACTGCTGAAACTACGATGAAGTGGACGTATTGGCACGAGCGCGGTGCTAGTGGAAAGGTCACGGAGAGCCCAAAACAGAAAGGGTTCATCCTCTGTGGTGCATGAATGTGCAGAGAAAGTTTCACACCATTTAGATTTTGTTGTTTTTTTCTGAAATTGTGGCTTAGTGATGGTGATGAAAGGAAATATCAGGAGTTCATCCTCTGGGGACCATGAACATCCACACACACTTCAGTCTAATTAAAGTAGTTCTGGAGGTATCTGACCTACCGAAGTACATTTACTCAAGTTCTGTACCTAAGCACAATTTCAAGGTACTTGTACTTTACTTGAGTATTTCCATTTTCTGCTACTTTCTACTTCTACTCCTCTCAGAGGGAAATATTGTACTTTTTAATGCACTACATTTATCTGATGACTTGATAATATATATATTATTCTGAAATGGGTCATTCTGGATAATGAGTACTACTTTTGGTACTTTAAGTATATTTTGATGCTAATGCTTTTGTACTTGTACTAAAGGAAAATGTCAAATGCAGGTCTTTTACTTGTAACAGAGTATTTCTACTCTGTGGTGTTGCTAGAACTGGCTGTAGGAACGCGCAGAAACTCAGTATATTTTCCAGGTTCTTAATGTCGAACTGCTCTGAGTCCAAGAAAGTTTAGTTCACTATGAGAAGGAGGAACTTCAGACACAAAGTTGGTTCAAATGTGATCCCATTTCCAGATACACGGGTCCATCTCCTGCTCACTGAGCGACTGTATATCTGCTTATTTCCCTCCTGTGTGTCCGTGCCAGGTGAGCCGGCGTTCCTCTGCCAGGCCGGTTCAGGCTGGAGGAGGAAGTTTAAATTTGGTCGACTTTCCTGTCTCCTACCTCCAGGCAGCCTGGTGTCTGATTTGACTTGTCTATTTCTGGCTTTCAGCGTTCAAGGACACAGCCTGTGTGTGTGTGTGTGTGTGTGTGTGTGTGTGTGTGTGTGTGTGTGAGTGTGAAAGAGAGAGGCAGAGTTAGAGAGAGAGAGGGAGAGAGGGACAGAGGGATGCTGAAAAGAGGGAAAAGGTATTGTATGTATGTTTATACGTGCAGGTAAAATACAAAGCGCTGGACGTCATCACCTGAAATCAATCACAATTAAAGCTGCAAGCGGCGTTTTACGGGTTCCAAGTAGAGTTCTGCACGGGCCTTAAACCGAGACCCGAGCCGACTGAACCCAACTGGTAATGCCGAATTTGAGACGTGATCTTGACCCGAGACTGAGGCTGTATTTCTGTTATTGCTTCTTCAAAGACAAAGTGATATTCCTGCTTTGGGAAGGCTTTCTTAGGCCGACACAGAACAGGGATAAATGATCTAACGTAAGAAAATATCTACTTGCAACACACAACACGGATCGACGCAGACGATTGGACGAGTCGGAGAGAGAAAGAGAGAGAGACTCATAATAAACCACAGTGAGGGAAAGTTTCTTCACATTTTGAACGACGTGTTGCCAAAACATTGAACTCTCTCTGAGCTTCTGGTGATTTTTGACAATTTTTTGTTTTTGAGTGCAGGTTTGCTAAAATTTTAAAAATTGTTAAACTCTAAACAGAGTCACAACCAAATGTTATGTACTGACTTGGATACGACCCTCGATCATGTTGACTTAATTTTAGAAAACAAATCTGATTATGATGTAAACGTTTTAAGCCTGTGGCGCCCCCTTGAGGCAGAGTGACCCAACATTAGCTTGCAGTGAACCTCAGAGCTGTTAGCCTGTGACTTCACCCTCCAGATCTTACGATAGCAAGATAATTACAATAGTTGCTTTCAGCTGTTCAACAACTTCAGTCTGCTTTGACAGAAACGTTGTGTTTTTTATCAACATGATGAGGAAATGTTTTTAATGAATTTATCTGCAAAACATTCACTGATAACATATTTAATTGGTTTTCCTAAAATATTCACTTGTAGCAACTAAATTCAGTTGATGATGATTAAAGTTTTTATGGTTCTGTTTCACAGCTCTTAGTTAAGATTCAGGAAAGATGGTGGACTTTGTTAAATATTGAAAAAGACGTGTTTACTTTATTAACATTTAACTGAAACCATCATCCTTCTCTGACCTTATAAAGTGTTTTTCTTTTCTAAATCAAACATCATGTGAACTCTGAACTTTGTGACTCGTGTGTGGAGCACAATCATTGCACTTCCTTCACTGGAAATAAACGTCCCCACCTGACAAATAATAATAATACAAACATCATTTTTAGGGGACAGGGTTCAGTGAGGCCTTCACTGGGCTGACTGTTGGTGTGACGGAGATGTAAAGGTTGCTGAATGAGCTGCTCTCTGTGCTGTTTTACTTTTTGCTTTAATTCCCACATTCATGGTTTGAGGCTCGAGGCTGCAGCCACGCTGACGTCCTCACGGGACACCTGCAGATGAAGTCGGTTAATCCGTCACCTCTGATAATAGACCCTGAAGGCAATTGTTCAGTTACACGTAGCAGGTGACATTTTCACTTCAAATGTCCGACTCTTTCTCTCCTCCACCTGATTTACCTCAGAATACCACAGAAGGAGAAGCGCCTGCATCATTAACCTGCCCGTCAGCTGGGTGCTAATTGCTGCTACTTTGAACAAAGCTGTACAGCTAAATGATCAGGTGTGTGTGTGCAGCAACACAACAGAGGACGGTCCTCTCTGCAGAGGTGGAAGAAGTTGTCACAACATAAGAGAGCTGCTGTTTTCCTCACAGTTAAATGAGAGAGGACGAGATAACGGCAACATCAAAGAATGTTACCAACACATTCAGGCATTTCAAAGCTGGATATTCTGTTGAAAATTAGTGTGTGCGAATGTGAAAAATAGTTAGCAGATATTATATTAGCATATATTAGCAGAGATCAGCGTACTAAACATTCAGGTGGCAGCTTCTCGTTTTTAATCATCGTTTATCTTTGGTTAAAATGAAAAACGCCAGCTGTCACAAACGCTCATTCAGTGACAAACTTGGTGACAGAACAAAATGAAACTTTGCTGTTGTCGTTGTTGGTTTTCTCTCTGCAAACAGGTCAAACACATCAGTCTTTTTACAACACATCTTCCAAAATGTGAAGAAGCTTCACTGTATAACTGCATAATCAATGAGCTCCTGAAGGATTCGTTCAAATGCTAATAAAACGTATTCACAGATTGTTCAGATTCTGGAGGCGAAATGTTGTAAAAAGTTTAGAAATATGTTGAAAATTGAGGACGCAGTTTGAAAGGGAGGGAAACGCTATTAGAAAAACGTGAGCTCATATCAGCTGTCGCTAACTAACGTTGATTCTGTGACAAACTTGGTGACAGAACCAAATGAAAGTGCTGTTGTCGGGTTTGTGTGCTGTCGAATAGTTTCCCTCCCTTTCAGGCTGCCAGTGGTTGGGTTGGGTCACGGTTAAGCGTCCTGGAGGTAACTGGTTAGGGTGGACACAACTCCTGCGTCTGAACTCCGCCAAAGATTGTTTATTAGACAAAAGAAGCATCGCTCTGTAACACCACAAATCATAATATGGATCGAGCATTTCCAACAACTCCAGCAGAGTGAGACGTCTTCTGTAACCATCAGCTGATCGCCTCACATCAGAATCTGCCAGTTCAGATTTCTTTCACATCAGATCAATAAATTAAATGGATCAACTTTTATTTCTGAATAAGGACGTTCAGTATTTGGATCAAGTACCGACAATTCCCTCGTGCAATATCAATAATGTAAATTCAACTGTTGAGTCTGTTTACTTATTTATTGATTATTTATTATATCTTGCTTTTTCCTGATGCTTCTTGATGTTACACTTCACCTTCGCTGCTGTAACTCTGCAAACTTTCCCACTGTGGGATTAATAAAGGATAATAATAATAATAATAATAATAGCTTGCATTTATATAGCGCCTTTTACGGGACCCAAGGACGCTTTATACATGAGAAGGTAGACAAAATATCTTAAGTGTCAGCAGGCTGCTGTCATTTCAATGTTTAAATACATTTAATCAACATTTGATATCTTCTGCTGTGTGTATACATTTATTTTATTTCTGTCAGTTTGTATCTTGTGCCGACTGTATGTGTGAATAAATGAAGCTCTGGTGATGTTTTTGTTGGAAACCTTCAGCGAGAGGGATTTTGTGCATTTTTAATTATGTGTATTTGGCATCACAGTGGAAGAAACATCTTTTCTGATCAGATTTACGTGTTTACAGGAAACGTCGTCGTACTGTACAGGAGCTGCATTCAGTTCAGTTTAAAGAGTTGAAACGAGGCGGGATGCCAGCACACAGGATGTTGGCTGCTGACTTAGAACAGAAAGAAAAAACGGAGCAAAGCTTGTGTTGACAGATTTGGGTGAAACTGAGTCACACTAACATTCAGAGAAACCTTTTTTTTGTGTGTGTTGGTGTTGCAGCTGTTGAGGTGTTTTGTTTCAGTTCAGAGACTCGCTGAATCTTTCTGTGTTTAACAGACGAGGAGAAACCTTCTGAGTCCAAACAGGAAACAGGAATCAGGATCAAAACAGTGTTTTTCTCACATTTACTGGGCAACACATCATCACTCATTACATGCGTTTGGTCTCTACACACCTGTTCCCACTTCCCTCATCTACCTGGCCTCCCCCGCCCACCTCCTCACCTCCTCACCTGCATCTCATTCCCTCAGCAGCCTCTCAGTTAATGTATCGGCGCAGTTCCATTCATTCAGTGCCAGTTCATCAAAGTTGCAAATGTTGCCTTGTGCCTTTGCTTTCAAGCCACCTGAACCAGACTCTGATTCTGACCCTGCACCTGTACCTGAATGTACCTGTCTGTCTACCTGTACCTGTCTGTATATACCCTCCTTGTGGCAATAAATCCTTCCCCTGTGGCCCCTCTCCCACACCATCGTGACTCTGACGAGGCTTCAGATTGATCAACATATGTGTCCTGCTGCCTTCAGATGGCTGCAGGGATTCAATTCAATTCAATACAACTTTATTGACACCTGTCGGGGTAACTGTATGCGGAGGGTTCCAGTGAACTAAGAGTGAACTCTGGAGCTTCAGGAGAGAGAGTGTGTGTTATGTAGCATTAGCATGTGGGTGGATGTAAACAAGCGTAAAGGAAACTCCCTCGGGAAGTAAAAAGGACGGCTGGAGATGGACGGTGGTTGGAGGTCAGGAGGACATTGTTTTTTTCTGCACTATGACTTGTGTTAAAGTACCTTTCATTAACGTTGAAGCACGAGTCTCCTCACACACACACACACACACACACGTTTCCTTGAACTTCGACTGGCCTCCAGTTGCTCCATGTTGTTATGAATAAACTGATAAACTGAAGTCCGGCTTTAACCACATGAAACATTATTATTTTATGCTGATTTAAACACATCTACTGGTTGGACACACTGAATGATTTAATGTGTGTTTCATGTCTGTGAGTTCAGATCTGACTGAGTTAGGACTCTGAGTGCGATGTTTGACTGAGATTCACCTCCTGCAGCATCTTTGCAACAGTTTTCCTTCTCAGAATTTGATCTTTTCTGGACTTAATGAAAGCGTTTGGGTTTGTATGATAAATAATAAGCGTTTCTCTGATAACAGCGTGTAAAAATCTGCAGCAGATTACAGAAAGCAGATCGTTTGCCGGGAAAAGGTCTGAACACTCGCTGCAGCCAGACTTGTGCTTTGAGAGTCAGATTTCCTCGTGTTCTTGTTCTCCAACCTTGTCTGCTATTTAACACCTCGAACCTTTTGACTCTCCCTGTGGTCCAGCTTTTCTACCACACAAAGAGAGATTGATTACTCAGAGTGTGTGAGAGAGGAGAGAGGCAGGGCTTAAAATCTTTAAATCTTAAAATCTTTGATTAACATCTAGAAGCCTCTGAAAGTCTCTAAAATAAAGCTCATTATTTTCTGTTTATCTGAACTGTGCAGTTTATTTGCACGTTGAAATGACAGCTGAGAAGCAGTGATTGAGAGAGAACAGCTACATTACATTTATATATTTATAAAGTGAATGGGAAAGTGTGTCCAAACATTTGACTGGTACAGTATATGTTTTGAGAGAAATGTCGTCTGATTTATGTTTTTTTTAATGAGGAAATCTTAACGAACGTGTTTCAACGTATTTCATTATTTGTTTTCCTACAATATTCACTTGCAGCAACTAAAGCATGATTCATGCATTTGTCTCTGGTTAACCTCGACTGGAACATGTTTCCAACCTCATCACCAGACAAGAACGTCGACATATGACGATGCTGCAAAATCCCAGATTACATTCTCTTTTTATAAAATCAGCATGTGACGACAAAAGTATGATGAAGGTTAGATAAAGATTGTGGTTGTGACATAAACTCTGGTCTCCTGCATATATGTCAGATCTGCTACACACCCATCCGTTGCTGCTTTTATAACTTTATAACTTCCACATTCAGTCGCAGATAATAAGTGTGTTTCTATCCACCTGTTTTTAAGCAGATTTTCAATTTGCACATGAAAAACCTGAGCAGAAACACCGGAAATTGCAAAAAAAAAAAAGTTATTCCTCTTGGCTGAGGTGTCAAAGTTGGTGTCTGGATAAAAACCAAATGGAAACAGCCTTAGTGAATAAATAAGGGCTGCCCCTTAAAGTCGATGACTCAACTCATCAGTCGAGTCGACTCACATCGTGTCAGTCGAATCACTGACACAGGAAACACAGGAAAACAGCACGGCCGGCTGTAAACCTTTCAAAAACAAATCTTACTGTGTGACGGACTCTTCAGCTGCCAGCAGCCAATCAGGAGAGTCATGTTGATGCTGATGACAAAGTCATTAAAACGTGAGTCTTCCAGGTAAAACAGTGTGAATAATATATTTCTCATAATCGTAGGTGAGGCGTCTTGAAGAAAAAACCTCAGTTATAATGTTTATAAAAACCAAAAACATCTACAGATAAGAAAACGCATTCAACCACCACCGAGTTGATGCACCGGTTTGAGGTGCTGACTCTTCGGGGACAGCCGCCCTAGGTGTCCATGAAGCCTGTGAGTCAAAGTGAAGGGCTGAAAACCTTGGGTGTGTGTGTAGCGATGAGGAGGCTGTAACCTTCCTCACATGAACACATGAAACTAACAGAAAGCTCGTATCTCCATCATGTTCTCCACATGGTTTTCTCTTTCAGTGACGTTGTCTCGTTGTGTCCTCTTCTTCTTCTGTGGTGCTTTAATGGCAGCGACTGGAGGATTAGCTCCACCTGCTGTTTACCTCCATCAACCAATCAACTCGTGTTCACACAGCAGCAGTGGGTGGAGACCAGCAGCAGGTCAGGGTTTATTTGAACCACTTTCTGAAACTTCAGCTAAAATTTGTGCTACATTTGGACAGAAACTTGTCTCGTGATCAATCCAAACATTGGTGCTTTCACTGTCAGTGAAACTGGATTCAGTTTGACTCTGTGTCACTGCAGTAATGGAGGTTTAGCCGGAGAGTGAAACACACAAATCAGCTGTTGAAACAGGTTATATCCACATGGCTGAGCAGCAGATACATGTGTGTGTTTGTGTGTGAGGTTAAACCAATTTAAACTCTCTTTACACAACTTTTTATTCAAACGATGGTGTTACCTTCTCAGGATGACATCAATCTTTATATTCATGGTACATATGATGATAATAATAATAAGTAGCCTTAAACAGGAGGCTGTTTCTCCTCTCCTGAGGTCCTCGCTTCTCTGAGATTTTTATAATCTAAAGTAAAACGGGCTGAGCTGAAGTGATTACACGGAGGTATCTGGGGACCCTGAGAGGAGACAAATTAAAACTTTATTCTCTTTCTCTGGAAGCCAGCCTCATTAACAGTAAATATTATGTTTGTACTGTAGAGATTCATCAGATGTAGGCCAATGGCCAAATCCCCTGTGCTTCAGTCTGAACACACACACACACACACACACACACACACACACACACACACACACTTATTTTCAGAGGAAAACTACTTTGTTGGGTGAATGAATCATAAATTATTCATCTTTTTAATTCAGAAAGTATCGTATTCAGTTTGAAACTCTTGACAAAATCAAGTAAACTAATCAAATTATAAATCCAAACAACAGATCACACAGATGATCCACGACAAAAAGGAATAAATATTGAACAGTTTTCATTTTCACTCCTTGATGAAAAATGTATTCGTCATAGGTCTCACTTTCATTGTGAAAAATAGGTTGTCATTTTCGTTGACAGAATCAACACTGATTGACGATGTAAGATTACATCAGCCAAGAAAACATACAAGACTTCAGGTCTTCAGTGCTGAGGATCTATTTACCCACATTTAATGGGTTTTTAGATTACTTAAAGTGCTTATAGCATTGTCTCTGTGCAGACTGACAGTAAATCTGCCACCGTGTGTGTGTGAGTGTGTGTGTGTGTGTTTGTGAGTGTGTGTGTGTGTGTGTTAGTGGACTCATGTTGTGGGGACATAAATCTGTTTACAGTCCCCACAGTGTGATTCTCCATAAGGTAAATCATTCAATTTTAGGGTGAAGACTTGGTTTAAGGTTAGGGTACGTCTCCAGGAAATGAATGTAAGTCAATATAATGTCCTCTGAAGTGATGGAAACACGACTGTGTGTGTGTGTGTGTGTGTGTGTGTGTGTGTGTGTGTCCATGTCATAGATAAAAGGTGACTGTGGGTGTGAACACACTGATGCAGCAGAAGCATCGTCCTGAAGGTCAGATGTCACAGGAGGACGAAACATCTTTGCCCTTTCAGTCACTCTGACATCGTCTCACAGTTCGATGGAAGTCAGCTGCCGTTCGACTTACTCGTTATTTTACTGCCAAAAATTCACCATGAAAGTGTTATGAAATAAATTTGTGGAAAAGCAACTGTTGTCCCTCAGAAAGAAAAGCACATTTAGTACATTTTCTCAAGTACTAGTTAAGTATAATTTTGGAGTATACTTTCCTTTCATTGGATTTTCATGCTACATTTAACTGACAGCTATAATTAGGCTACTGCTGATTTTACAGATTAAAAAACAAGTTTATAGAATACAACACATTATTAAAGATAAACCATTTGCTCCCAAAGTTTCACCAAAGAGACATTTCACCCCTAAACTGTTCTCATGGTTTCACTTAAATAACTGTTCAAATTATCCAACATTTCACAGACAATCAAAGATCAGAGAAAAGTCCAGAAACTGAAAACAAATTTATGAATCAGAACTTTGTTTTTTCTTCTTTCCTCTCCCATTAATCATCTCACGACCCCTCAGATTTATCTGGCGACCCTTTGGAGGAGCCCGACCCCTAGACTGGGAACCACTGGATCAACTGTATATAAAGTGGTTAAAACTATCTGACTAAATATAAAGCAGTTAAAACTAGCTAACTGTATATAAGGTAGTTAAACTAGCTAACTGTATATAAAGTAGTTAAACTAGCTAACTGTATATAAAGCAGTTAAAACTAGCTAACAGTATATAAAGTAGTTAAAACTAGCTAACTGTATATAAAGCAGTTAAAACTAGCTAACTGTATATAAAGCAGTTAAAACTAGCTAACAGTATATAAAGAAGTTAAAACTAGCTCCACCTCGAGCAGCTACAACAGTAAAATGCTGCTCTAACATTGATGCTTCAGTATTAACAATCTAATAATGTCACATAGAATCAGATATCAGTCACAGGAGACATTTTACTGCAGAACTAGTACTTTTACTGCAGATACTTTAATTACATGAAGCTGATAATACTTGTGTACTTTAGGGGAAGAGGTGAAAACATAAATCAGGTGACAGAGAACACTTATTTTTCTAAATATATTACTGGAATTGATACTAAATAAACCAAACTCCTGGTTAATTTCCAGCTTTTTTTAACCTCATGACACATTATGTTGTGTCGTAGTATCTCCTGTTTGCAACCTGTTGTGGTTGTTAGAGCAGTAATATGGAGCAGCGAGGACAGCTCATCTACAGCTGCTGACACACAAACAACCTCTGTCTGCCCATTAAATCCTTCCAGAAACACAAGAAAACTTTATTTTTTCAGATACAGTATGCAGCAGCTCAATTTCATACTATTTCTCATATAGTGCTCCAGCTCGAGTGTGTATGTGTGTGTGTGTGTGTGTGTGTGTGTGTGTGTGAGTGTATGAGATTGACCTGAGCACGCTTATCTCAGGTTGATCAGTAAGACAGTAACCCAGCGTGGTTGGCTATTGACGATAATAACACAGCTTTTAACTCTCTCTTCCCTCAACTTTTCGTAATTTCTCTCTCTCTGTCTTTGTCTTCTTTCCTCCATCGTTTTCCGCTCTGTCCTCGCCGTTTTCCTCTCCCCCCTCCTTCATCCCTGCTCTCTGCCACTCGCCCTCCTCTCCTCTCTACTTATTTCTGACAGTTGGACAGGTCTGTGAGATGCCAGAGCATTTCACACAATGATACCCATTTACAGCGAGGAGTGCTCATAATGACTTCAAATTGTCTATAATGGCTCATAATAGGCACTTATATGCTACTACTGCAGGCATTTCAAATGTGCACTGTATTCTTTCAAAAACTGTGCATGTGTGTGTATGTTCATATTGTATATGCACACATCCTAACTCTGTGCATATACTGTATACACACATCCTGAAAATGTCCAACTTACATAAAGACAAAGTAACCTGTGCTAGGAAAGAGAACATTTATTTTTTATTCATAACAACATTAAAGGATTTGAAGAAGAAAGGTGAGAGGTGGTTCCCAACCTGGGGGGTCGGGAATCTTTGCTTTTTTCTTGCTGGTCACTGGATCATTTTCTTCTTCAGGACTCTACGTGTTACTCATGATGATGCTACACTTATAAAGTCCAGCTGTTGGTTGACAAAACTGCATTTAAACTTCTGTATTTTGTTCATGATGGAGAGGCTGTCTGACTCCGGTCCAAACCTTCCTGCCACAACAAATCATCACAGACAAAATACTCAAATATTATAGGAAACCATCAGGAAAGCTTGAGCTGCTAGTGATAATTAACGAGCAACTTGACACCCCGTTTAAGCTTGAACATCAAAAACATTGCGGGTGACAGGGACCAGGAGAGGCGGGGCTATAATGTGACATACCTTCAGCCATTTGACTGCTGGACTGTTTGTGTTTATTCGCCCCAAACAGCACATGTACCAACTGTACAGATGTTAGCTGTAAGCTAGCTAGCAACAGATGTTTCTGTGTGTTTGTGTTGAGTTCAGCATCTGACTGTTTCTCTCCTTTTTCCTCTCGTCTCTGTACGATTGTGAAACAGATTCATAAAACTTCGGGATGAGCTCAAATTTTTTGCAGAAACATTTTTAACATTGTCTTCACAGCAATTTGCGACGCCCTGGGCAAATTCACATCTTGTCATTGACTTTGTATGCAGTCGTGCTGCCTCTAAAGTTAGCCTCACCTTCTGTTTGAACACAGTCACAGCATCTGAAACCCCTTTTCCAACTGAGGAAAACCTAACTTTCTGAAACAGACATTGGACAATCATGCACAATTACTTCTTCATGCACACTTCCTCCAAACATCGAAGGCCCTGGTATGCTTGACAAGAACTAGTTTGAACAAAGACTTATCTGACCAAGTATTTGTAGCTGTTCTGAACGCCTGCTGTCATAGAGATTGTGTAAAGTGAGTGCGATTGTTGGATTGTCAGTTTTAGAAAGTTAAGAAAAGCTGTCAGAAGCAGCTCCCCTAACATCAACTTTGGCGTTTCAGACGCTGTTGGACGATCCGACCGAACTAATTAATTTGAAGCAGACTGAGGCCTTTTTAGCTGTGGCTAGTAGGATCTCCAACGCTGTTTTTGTTTTAAATTTAGTAAAATATCAGGAAACTAGGATCCAGTATTCCGGAGGAGCTGCAGCGAGAAAGTAATAACTGAGTTCAACCTGAAGTAATAGCTGTTCATGTGGCGCTGTAGATGTCTCCCACTTTGACTAAAAGCTGTTTAAAATGTGTATCACTAAGTATAGAAAAAGCATCAGTATTAGAAGAGAAACAATAGCAAAAATTGCAGATAATCTCATGTGGGGACAAAGATGAAGGTGTTGTAGACTCCCAGGGAGGCCCAGATGGGGGTGAAAATAAATCATAAAAAACAGAAAAGCTGTGTCATGATACATGATAGGATGATGGTGGGATGAGTCACTGAGGCAGGAGGTAAACATGAGAGTCTGCTGGTTCAAAGGCAACAAAGGGGAAGAAACTTCTGCTCTCGCTTTTGTCCATTTGTAGAGTCATAGCAACAGTAAAGTTTTCTGGTTGTGGTTTCCAACAGCGAGTGAAAAAGTGGGTTTGACACCTTGAAGAGAAAAGAAAGATGAGGAAGGACAGCAGGTGGTCGTCACGGGTGGAGCCAGGAGAGACGTCAATAAGAGGAGTTCAGACCAGTGACTGCGAAACATGCTGTTGGTCCGGTGTTTAGGCATGTTACGTGTCAGAATCGTCACGGAGACACGTCTGGTCTGTTTCTGCTGCACCTATCTGCATCTGTGATGGAGGAAAGTGTCATTTTTTAGCCATGCTAGCAGCTCGGCTCTATGGACAGAAATGTTGGATGGATTGTGATGAAATGTGGTTCATCGTTCATGTTCCCCTCAGGATGAACTGTAATAACTTTGGTGATCCTCTGACTTTTCATCTAGCGCCATCATCAGGTCAACATGTTAATGTTAAGATACTTTATTGCCATTTCAACACAGTTGATAGGAGTTTGCCTCAGTGCAGCTCTTAAAAACAGACAAAAAACACACACACAAGTAAATATATAGTATATAGAACAACAAAAACAGTTATCACATTCAATCAAACATACAAGTCCTAAAGTGCTTTGTGCTGCTGCTACCTACCTATGTGCTTACTCGAACAGCCTCAGGATACGTGATGTTCCTGAGGCGAGATGTCCATCCTTTCAGACTCTGGAAACTCCTTCCCGAGGGGAGCGGTCTGAAGAGGGAGCTTTGGGGTGAGAGTCCTCATTAACACCCACATCTGTCAGGGGAGCGTATCAATGTTCCCCAGCTGAATATCCTCTTAATATGACACATTAAGGAGACCTTTTAAAGGGTTTTATGTTCTCAGCAATGTTTTTCCCTTTAGGTAAAATGGTCAGTGTATGTTTCCCTGGTCAATATGTTGAAATCACCACCTACAGCTTACAGACTATTGATGTTATACTCATGTTATACTTTGCCCTCAAATTTGCAGGCAAGACAGTTTTCTTGACTTTAGATGTTGATATCTCCACAGAGGCTGAGCAGATTTCTACCATTTAAGCTGCACTTGAAACATCCATCTCCCATCCAGACGACCCTCACCAATCTTTTACAATGTTAGTTTATATCAAGAGACACACATGCTGGGAACAAAGGGATGATCCCCTAGGTTTAACTTGAGAGATTGCAGAGGCTAGCCTGGAAGTGAAGTGAACGGTATCAATCTTCTCATCTAACTCTCGGCAAGAACGCAAATAAGCGTACTTCCCAAAATGTTGACCTATTCCTTTAAATCAGCTGTCCACTGGAAAGGTTCATTACAATATTTATGCTTCTGGTAAGTTTGTTTTGCACAAATCCTTGACGTCAAGGCTGTTCAGTGTTCCTTTTCATGATGCTGTTACTGCTGTGTGGTTATTGTGTTACTAAGGCTGACACACACACACACACACACACACACACACACACACACACACAAACAAACACTTAACACCCCAGACACTGGTGTGAATCAACAGCTGAGTGTGCTGCAGTTCCCTCTTCAGCGTTTAATTCATTATTCACACATTAATTTGTTGTGCGCTGTCAACAAAGCAAGAGCGATGAAGCAGTTCATACAGCTGATACTGTCCACACAAACACACTCTTTGAGTCAGAAAACATCCAGTGAGAATGCACACTTGCCCTCTGATGTAGAAAACACTACACACACCTGCGTTCACACCGGAGGCCCCTGCGAATCCTATCTTATTAAAACACATTACCTGAACAATCCCTGTCTCCCAAAACCCATTTAATTCAGCAGTGCTCTGAATTCCTGATCTGCAATCTGTTCTCATTACACTTACTCTCACACACTCCCTCTTTATCTGCCCCCCCCTCAGGTGGATAGTGTAATTGCTGTGGTTTAACCGGTGCTGTGTTTGATCTCACGCTTATCCTCTGAAGTCCCTCGCTCATGAAAGAGATGAAGGGACGAACGCATCTCCCAAGGAACGCCTGTTGTGTGTGTGTGTGTGTGTGTTGAATTGCTTCAGTCTGGTCTGATTTTTGAAGTAATTCAATTATTGCAGCGGTAGCGGTGGAACTGCAGGCTAAAAACACGCAAATCACTTCAATCTAGAGCCAATTCCTTCCCATTTAACCTCGATGTATTACACAGACGCGAAGCCATTTTCTCTGCTGCCTTTTTATTAGATTCTCATCTGCAGCCCTCGGCGAGCCGCGCAGAGAGGAGGAAGTGGACTCTGCAGTCGTGTCTTCTGTAATACAGATGATGAAGATGATTTGAAGATGTTTCTCTGATCTGAGCTGCCAAACTCCTCGTGCTTCACAGGGTTCAACACGTCAGGAGGCAGATAGTTTCATATACGTGTAGCGAGGAATGGATCATTTATTACTCAGCCGGGCAGATGTTCATTTTTTAACTCACAAGGGATGATTAAGTGTTTTCAGCTGTTAAAATGAGATAAACAATAAAGTCCATATTATCTCAGAGCAGTGGGAATTTCATACTGAGAGATGCTTGTTAGCAGACGATAAATAACACATTTGTAACAATTTCAGCATTTCACTGCGTCTAGTTTTGTTTTCACACATTATGGGTAACTTTGAACTGACTTTGTTTAATTTGACATTTGCAAAGATGAGTACCGATCTTAAATTAGTGCTTGTTACTGATTGGTCAGAAGCGTAACACCGATAAGCTCCTGCAGCAGTCGTTGCTGTTTCTGTATTTGATCGAACCAACTCATTCTTTCAACTTTTATTACAATTTTTATGAACTTTTTCCCCACGTGGAGCCGTGTGTGTTTACATTCTGTGGACCGAGCTGTAGTGGACGGGATGACCTGAAGAGTGAGCTTTATTCATTCAGGGAAGTTTCACTATTTCACATTCTCACGGCTCCACACGTTCACACCTGGAAGTTGCCCAGTACAGCCACAACCTGGCAACTGGGCTGCTCGACAGTTGGGGGTTAAGAGTTGCTCAAGGACAAGGGTGATGGAAATTGGGGAAATCATGTTTTTTCACTTTTCCCACTGATATTGAACCGGCGACCTTCCTATCCAGCAGATAAAGTATATAAAGCTCCCCCTTTACCAGCAACATTAAAATGATGCTTACACATGAATGCATCAATTATTATATTATACTATAATATACATTTTAATGCATAATGAGTACTTTTACTTTTGGTACTTTAAGTATATTTTGATGCCAATGCTTTTGTACTTTTACTGAAGTAAAAAATTGAATGTAGGACTTTTACTGTAACAGAGTATTTCCACTCTGTGTTATTGCTACTTTTGCTTAAGTACAAGATCTGAGTACTTCTTCCACCTCTGGTGAGTACAATATTAACAGCCTGACATCGCCAGACTCATTTGCATTTCCGTCTGATTTCCAAAGGGGCGTTATCAACAACTGGACGCAATTGGACAGACCTACAACCAATCAGAGCAATGAAACGTGTGACGTAGCGCTGAGCGAATCCTGCATGAAGTTCGACAAACGCATCTTTCTTATCAACAACAGCTTTAAGTGCAGCTGTTTGTTCTTCTTTTAGAGAAAATATACCTTCCAGTTACTTTAATACTGACGCCACAGCAGATTCAGAACGTTCCACATCAGCGGCAGCCATCTTGGTTGTTTATGAAAATGCCTCGATGCTGCTCCTCTGTACAGTCATCGTATCAAACCCGCCCCATGTTAGATAAACGGTGGCTCTGTTTCGTCTGTTTCCCAGGCTACAATAATATATTATGATATTATCTTTTAAGAATCAAACTGCTGTACAGGTTATGTGTCATGTGCTCTATGGCCTTGCACATAAACACAGCTCATATGAAAGATCCATGTGTCTGTGATGCCTTTACACTCTCAGCCAGTCAAGGCTGTTGAGTCATAATGAAGGACGAGATCATCTCTGCCCAGTGTTTATCTCGGGGTTACAATAACACAGTAATTGCCTCATTTCCGCACATGTCAGCAGAGGGAGTTCAACTTTTGGGTAACACAGCTCATTAGCAGTCAGTCGCTGCACCAGAGTTACAATATGTCCCGCCTATTACTGCAGCACTGCCTGCTACATACAACAGTCGACCCTGTCAAACGGCAAAACTGAAATATGATCGCATCCTGTGAGAGTGGAGCTATAGATGCACTCCTGCAGAGTGGCTCGATAAATATCCAGAGAACAATTTCATACCTGTGGAGTACATTTTCTAAAAAACAAACACAATAAATAAATCATAAAAAGGAACTGTTGTTTTCCACAGGATCTGCTGCCATCTGTTCCATCTTAGGTTTGTGTTACTGGAATAAGATCAGTTTGCCACCATTTCACTCACATGAACAAGAAACAACAAAACAACAGTTGACTTAAGTTCTGTCCAATCAAAATGTTAATCTCACCATCTCACTGTGAGTCCAATGAATGTACATGCTGACGTTGTCAGTGTGTTGTTCTCCTGCTTTTATTTTGAAATAGGAGAAGACAGGAAGTGCATCTTGTATATTTATTACTACTGTACAGCTCTATAGTTGTAAACCTTTACAGGACTTAAGTGCAATTTTAAAGGATAGATTCAAAAGTCTCACACGTCCATATTTACATTAAAACAGTTGCGCAGTTGTGAAGCAGCTGTAAACCAACAGAAACCAGTTTATTTAACAAAATGTTGTGATATCAAAAGCTCCATCTAACAAGCTTTGGCTTCAAAGCCTGCAGCAGAGCTGAGAGAGGATTAATGATTAATATCACAGGGGTTCTTTATTCACCTGTTACCTGATATTATTGTCTTTACACTGTAAAAATTGGTGAATTGATTGAATTCATGAGAATTACTGCACACATCAGGTTCGTATTTCCAGATTCGTCAACTATTGATTTGAAACATATTTTTTCTCCTTCATCTCAAGTAGACTGTAGCTCTGTAAGTGCCCAACATCTATGTGCTCCTCATGCACAGGTGATGATAAGGTTGGTGGGATGTGACATGGCTACCATGGTTACCATACATGTGTAATGGAAAATGAGCAAATTTATGGATATTTCTGGCTGTGTTTTTTTCCACATCCACTAATAATAATACAGTGTATTACAGAGCTTCAGACTGGAAAGCGCCGTCACAGAGCAATTGCATTAATAAATGCTTTGGTCAGCTCTCCTGTGGCCTGTCTGGTTGTGCCTCGTTTGCTCCTCTCTTTCAGGGTGGTGGAATTGATAGGCGGGGCCGTCCACCTGGGCTGACTGGGAGCACCTGGGCCCAGTACTCTCGGCCATTATAAAAGCTGCCACTTTAGTCCTCTCAGAGAGACTCTCTCCATGCGCTTTGTCTGGTTCCTTTATCATTTCTCCCACCAACACCTGCACACCAAACCTCCCACACATCCTCTCACTCACACCACTGACTTTACTGCCGTCCACACCTCATCTCTCATGCTATTTAATTTGGGTTATTTGTAGATAAATCAGTTAATTTAGGTGTGGTGGGTTTTTGTAGGCATGTTACGAGGCTAAGAGTTGCAATGTCAGTTGGGCAACTACTTTGGTCGACACTGAAACATCTCAACAACTATTCAGACATTCATGTTCCCCTCAGGATGAACTGTAATAACTTTGGTGATCCTGACTTTTCATCTAGCGCCATCATCACGTCAACTGTTAATGTGTCCAACACTTGGACTTTAAACCAAATCATGGCATTTTCCTTTTTAACTCATAACTTATAACTACTACATTCATTTTGCACACTTGCATGCCCGTGCTTTAAAAGGGCATACCTTTTTACTTTTATATTAGTACTTTGACATTTGTACTTTGACATTTTTTACCGCTTTCTTTGTACTGTGTGGTTTTGTGTACTGCTGCTGTGACATACTTCCCCCCCGGGCTAAATAAAGTATCTGTCGTTGGTTTATGACCAAATACCTGGGCAGAAAAAGTGTGGAGATCCTGGACAAAAGCACTTAATCATGTCCTTAGACACATTGTTGAAAAAACAGCCAACACTTTACTCTAAATAGCACTTCATTAGTGTAGTTACTAAAACTTCCAGCAGGAGGCCGTGACACTGGAAAACATCACGTCACCCTTTCTCTTTAATTATCCTTTCTATGACAACTGAACTCACACAGCCACAGGAAGCACACTGAGCAATATTCTGCTCTGCCTTTGAAGGGAAGAGAGGAGGTGAATCTGGAAGCAGGGATAGGTTTAAGACGGGGGGGTGTATTAAGCAGAGACAGGTCGGGAGGGTGAAAGTGATTAGACGCAGAATCCTGTCTGACGGAGATGGGACAGAGAACAAAGGCAGAAACAGACAGGCCTTAGAGCGGAGCCGATACCACGGCAGCTTTCAACCACTGATAAGGACGAGCACAGGTGGGACGAGGGAGGGAGAGAGGTGAGAGGCAGACAGAGGGAGAGGAGGATTCCTGATATTGAGAAGCTGGCTTATGCTGTGTAACAGCTGCAAATACATTCACACACTCTCTCTCTCTCACTCACACTCACACACACACACACACACACACACACACACACACACACACACCTGCAAAAAATTTGCAAATGCAAACCACCTGCAGTCTGTCAGGATGACACCAAAGATTAGTCAATCATTTCTCGTTGTTAACTTTATGTATGCAGTCAGACTGTTATTTCCCCCTTTGGGCAATGACATCTAAAAATGTAGAAAGAGTTCGTCGGCTCTGAGACACACACACACACACACACACACACACACACACACACACACACACACACACACACACACACACACACACACACACATTAACTCAAAGACACACCGAGGTTATTACATTAGCTGGAAATAAAACTCCACAACGTGACAAAGGAAACATATTTAGATCAAGTCATACATCATGTTTAACGTGCTAGCATTAGGGCTGCAGCTGACCATTATTTTCACAATTAATCGATTAATGGTTTAGTCTATAAAATGTCAAAAAAATGTGAAATGTCTCATCACAGTTTCCCAGAGACCAAAGTGACGTCTTCAAATAGCTTCTTTTGTCCAACCAACAGTCCAAAACCCAAAGACTCTTCATTTACTGTTAGAGAGGACAAAGAAAAGCAGCAAATCCTCACATTTAAGAAGCTGGAACCAGCAGATGTTTGACTCTTCCGCTTTTAAAATGACTGAAACGATTAATCGACTAATCGTTGCAGCTCTAGTTAGCATGCTAACATTTGCTAATCAGAAATTCAGAATGAAATGAGGTAAACAATGAATTGATTGTCATTAGTTTGGTCATAAACCAAAGTGTTGGACACATGTTGACCTGATGATGGTGCTAGAGGAAAAGTCAGAGGATCACCAAAGCTATTACAGTTCATCCTGAGGGGAACATGAAGGATGAACCACATTTCATCACAATCCATCCCATAATAGTTGTTGAGATGTTTCAGTCTGGATCAAAGTGGTGGACCGACAGACAAACAGAAATGTTTTGTTTTTGCAGGGATTTGAGCCCTCATCAATACAGATGTGCAAGACTGATAGATTTACTTTAACTGAGATAATCTGAAAACATTTAAATGTAGTTATCTGCAGAAATATAACATGGAGTTTAATGGTCAAGACTAGCCCTGATTCAGGACTACGTACATCAGTGTTGCCAATTGTGATAATTTTAGCTTTTATTTTTTGGACATATTTGGCGACTTTTTGGGCCGACCTCATCTCATCTCATCTCATCTCATCTCATCTCATCTCATCTCCCTTGAAGAGTGTCACCAATATTCCTCGTTAATGAGCATCAGTTATTCCACATTGTTTGCCTGGGGAACTCCCTTTTCTTTTTGTTCCCAAATGAAATAACTTGACTATATTTTACACAAAATGCAGTTTAAAAAAGAGTTACGTTATCCTGGTGTCTGGCTCCTAAAAGCTGATGATGAAGCTAGTTAGTTAAGTTTGATTTGTTTTTATCTTTACCCAAATCTTTTGGATTTAAATCAACAAGTCCCTGGCTGGACTCAAACGCGGCACATTGCAGTTTATGGTCATTGCCTTAAACCCCTCGGCCACCTGGGCACCCCATCTGGTGACTTTGAGCTATTTTTCCACTGATAACGGGGCAACACTGCTCTCAATTTGATATCAAGGAAGAATTCCTGAATAAATCCATGTAAATGTTGAACATACAAACTCAAAATAAAAAAGTCAAGGATCAAAGTTATCAAACATGACTAGAAGACAGATTTTAGGTGATTATTCTTGATCAAATTTGCTTCCTGAGCCATCATCCATCATCTGCCTAATTGGAACGACTGTGAGACAACGACAAGGCCCGTCAATCACAGCCAAATATTACAAAACATGAAATCTGCTGTGTCTTAAAGTAGCTGTGTTATTACAGTTGGTGATAATGGCAGTGTAATCCATCTGTCATTTCAAATCGAAGAAAATTGTCTCCATTTAGAGTCTGCTGTCAACAAAACCGTTAAGAGTAATATCCTCACAGTCTGGCAGGTTTTTAATGTTGGTATTGCAATGTGTAAATGTAAGCACCTTCAGTGGGCTCCTTACAGCCTGAAGATTTGACCTCAGGTTGGTTTTGAGGATGATTTTGTCCATAAAATGACAGAAAATAGCAAAAAATGCTCATTATGATTTCCTAGAGCCAAAGGTGGCATCTTGTTTTCATCCGAACAACAGTCCAAAACCAAAAAATCATTGTCATATATGACAAAGATAAGCAATAAATCCTCACATGTGAAAAATCAGAGAATTATTCATCAAATATCTGAAATCATTTAATCAACTAATCGTTCCAGCTCTAAAGTAAAGAATACCTAAATGACAACACAGGGTTTGTTCAAGGATTGAGTTCAATAAAATAAAAGAAACAGTTCCTGAGGACAGTGATGTTTTTCACTGTTCTGGCTCTGCTCACTGGAAATTAAATCAATCACGATGAAGTTAAACTGCTGACTTTCAGCTTTAAAGGAAGGAACAGTGTACTGCTTTTTATATGTTGCCATAGTTTAAGGATAGCACAGCAGGTCAGGGAGCCTAAAGAAAAATAAAAAGTAGAGTGTTCCTGACAGGCCGAGTCAGTCACCTGACCTCAGTCCAACTGATCATGTGTTTCACTTGCTACAGACCAGACTTAAGGCTAAAAACACCTGAAGCAAGCGAGACGAGCTGCACATTCCTGTTCGACAGTCGGTGGCAGTAACGCACAAAGCAGCGTGCCAATGTGCCAACAAAAGCAGTGAAGAAGAAGACTGCAAGCTAGCAAACGTGGACATTGTCCTGGTGTTATTTTGGAAAGAGAATTATTATTTATATATAATTTATTTATTAATATAATTTATTAAAATCATACTGTACGATGATACGAGGGCTAACTAGCTTTATCTGCAACACAAGAACAATGCTGCACCTTATTTCCACGTCTTCTACATGGACCATCAACTGTGAGGATGCTAACCTTTTATCTGGGACCTGTTAGCTTTAGCCTCAGTCTGTTAGCATGATATCATGCACGTAACCATTGAATGCATATTTAAGACCCTTTTACAGCGTTCTTTTAAATGTATCAGCTGGAGACGGTGTTTTTAGCTAACTGACGGAATTAGTGTTAAGCTAATAAGCTAATTAGCTAGCTATCTGGCTACATCTCATAAAATCTAGGTGACAGTTGTTATTTCTGCAAAATTGACAGTTGTCGGCTAGAAAGGAGAAAGTCTTAGCTGCGGTCTAGTTGAGACAACGTTGGGACGTAATTAGGACACCGGGCTAACTTGTTCACAGACACACACACCTACAGTACCCCAGCTGTCTGCATTGTTGGTTGTATAATCCTGCACCCATAACACATGCACTCAGGTTATAGAAACACACTGTGTTCCTGTTGGCACTGGTAGTATGTTTCAGCTTGTTCAACAGCACTGAATGATGAAGCAGACAAAAAGTGAATGGGCTTCTGTTTCATAGAATCTCACGAAAAAGAAGTTCTCCTGGCGAGGTTACCATTGTTCACAAGTCTTTATCAACTTTATCAAGCCTTTACCAAAGTATTTTATGTCCTTGATGTCTCTTTGTGTGTGTCAGAGAGAGAGGCAGGGCATTATGTCAGAAATGTTGCCTGACTTTATTGCTCAGGAGGTGTGAATAAAAGCTCATGTGGTTATGCTGTAGAGGCCAATGATGAATGATTCCTGCCCCAGTAATCTTTACACCTCTGATCTGACAACTCTGTCGTCCCGACACCAAACAGAACCGACTGTCAAATAATTGAAGAAGCAAATTCTAAACTTGCAGCTCCCAAGAGATAAACTTAGCCTTCATTTTTACCTGTGAGTTGAAACCTGCTAGCAGGGAAATGGGAACAGGATATTGCTTCAGAGACAGTTATTTCATTTTTGATATACAACAGGATAGATGCAGTTTTGAGCTCTGTGAGACTGTAACAAATCCTTCAAGTGGTTTTTGTATTTGTTCATCAAGAAGTTGAAGACCTCTTGTAATGCAGGCAATTAAAAAGCCTTCCCAGAGCTTAGGCTCTGAGTAGTTTATGCAGATTCCCCAGCTGTCATGACACCAACATACCTGTTTTAATGTTACATTTCCAGCAGCAGCACCGGTTTTCACAGTTTGACTGAAAGATAATATTACTAACTAAAACATCGTCAGACTCACGATGGACAGTTTTTAAAAAAGGATCAAAATTGATGCAGCAGAACAAGAGATTCATTCTTCTTCTTTGTCAAACCCCGGTGCCTACATTACCCACAATGCAGCTCTTCCTCTGACAGTTGTGCGTGAGATTGTGGTGTGTTATGCTAGCTAGTGGCTAATGTAGCCTGCAGCAGAGATGAGCAGCAGCTGCAGAGGTTTCTAACTCCACACCAACAGACTGTTTTCATCTTCAACCCCAACCGACGCTGACTCAAGTGACATCACTCGAGGACGTTTGTCCTCAAAGCTCCCTCTGAGACACTAAAGCCTTTATACTATATATATATATATATATATATATATATATATATATATGCAGTAGTACTATACACCCTGAGGTGGAAAAATCGGAGTTCCCCGTTAAATCCCAGGTAGACACATTCACATCAAGCGTCTCTGAGTGATTCAGCAGTTTACAGGTTTACAGTCAATTGAACCTTTAGAAGATGTTTTCATAACCTTGCCATTTTGCCATTTTTTTTGACAGATCCATTAGCTTTCAGCAAACAGAAAGCAGTGACACACACAATGACTGTGCCCCCAAATACTGTGTCATTCTGTCACAACTCTGAGAATAAAGACATAATGGGCTGAGATTGGGTTTTAAATCTTCTCTGACGTTCTTTGTGTCTAAGTGAGGGCTGGACAGGACTATCCTATATGCCAAATTTGAAACAGTACATATCTTTAAAATTATGGTGAAGAAAACTGAAATTGCTTATGAAACCTATTGGAAAAGTTGCTAACAATACATGTGTTTAACTCCTCACACTGATGAGTCAAATTGCATGGTGGTTATGGGCTACAGCTCATCATCTGTCTGTGCTCTGATGTAGGAGAAAAGTTGCCAATGGAGGACAAAGTTATTTGGTAAAGTACAGGAAAAGGAGATAATATAGCAATAATCTTTTTAAAGCTGTGAGGTTAATGTGGCCTCTGTGGTTCAGCTCATTGTACACAGGAACATGTGGCTGAGGAGGAACATCCGCTCGGTAAAATGGACGCTGTTGAAGGGAAAAAAACCCCACAAAGAGGCCTACGTCACGCAAAACACTTAGTCAGCTGCTGTCACACACCTCTAAATATCCTTAAGTGATTCTGATTCATCAAACATTAATATTCAACATGTAATATAATCCTTCACATCATGCTGCACTTGATTATGATGAGAAAAACACTGAATATTACGCTGTACAGTCATGATTCATAGTTATTAGGGCATGACTGGAGTAAACGCAGGTTAAAACAAGACAAAATACACAAATAAGACACCTGAAATTAACATGTGAAGTCACATGACAACACATTGTTTGCACGTTGTTAACAGTCAACAGTGATTCTAAGTCACTCGTCATCTTCAGCAACACTTTCCACAACTCACCCGTTTATCGATGAAGTCATAAAAACAAACTCCCGCTCGGTGAAACACGGGCGTATCGTGCTGCAGACTTCTCCCAGCTAAATCTTTGATATTGTACCTCAGGCGAAGCATAGATCATGGCATTATCTCAGATAAGCGCGGCACAGAAAATGAATATGCTGCCGGAAGAGAAATGAAAGAGCAGAAAAAGGTCCATGAGAAAGATTTCATATCTTCCCTCTCCTGAGCTGGAGTGCACCCTGCAAGGAAAGAACTATATTTATTCTAAAATTAACACAATGATCTATTCAGAAACTCAATTTTAACTCAATTAAAGCTTCTCTCCCTGTCGGTCATGCCTTTGTTGCAGTAATTGTCAGTCTCTGCTTCTCAGACTTGAGTTCTTTGAACATGAATCGCGCTGGAGCTCAAACCTTCAGCAGAGCGAGGGGGAACATTTTAATTCAGCCACACAAGGGGAAGAGAAACCATGACAGAGTAGCAGGTAGGAGTGCTGGTTTGAGTGCCTGCAGCGAGTGGTGCCAAACACACATATGTAGCAGGAACACACACACACACACACACACACACACACACACACACACTTGCAGAGGAAAGCGAGACTATGCAAATTGTTGAGCTAATGAATTTCTGAATTCCAGCCTTGGCTCCTGTGATGGTAATGAGCTTATTTTGGCACGAGCTCATAGAGGAGAAAGGAAATGAACAAATCATACATGCACACGCACACACACACACACACACACACACACACACGGTGATCTAAGCCAAACACAATCTCCTGCTGACAGTAGCTCATCACACCTCCTCAGTCTTCCTCTCCCTCGTTGTCTGTCATCTTTTCAGCTGGCGTGATGTCACCTGTGTAAACCTGTTAGCACGAGTAGCAACAACAACACAACAGAGACCAGCGGCCTCATCAGCCCAGTGTCATCTCTACAAATGTTTAAGCAGACCCAAGTGACTCCGGTTGAAAATTAAAGGCCGCTCTCACTGCTACCCTTCCTATCCACGCTTCACCCAAATCTCAGACTTCTCCTCTCAAAATAATCTACTTGATTCATTCTACAGAAACTCCACTGCTGTCAGTGTTTCTGATCACTGAACACCATTAATTATTCATCAATAAAAACAATAATTCCATTTTATTTCAACAACATTGTTGGGCAGGATTCAGGCTTAAAGGGAAACTCCAGTATTTTTAAACCTGGGCCGTTTTTTACAATGGCTGCATCATAATCCTTGCAGGCAATTGCGCCCCTGAAAAGTGCGTCCACTAAAAGTGCTTGTTTTTGCCACTGACTCTGGTTCAGACTGTTATTCTAAGTGACTGACAACATTATGGAAAGGAAGGATTATCAAAAAGGATCTTACTCTTTAACAGACAGTCTGTCTCTGTAGGGATCCTTTCCATAATGTTGTCAGACACTTAGGTGCAGTGAGCTTTAGAGGAGCTGGTAGGTGGATTTTGTTTCCTTTGGACAGAGCCAGGCTAGCTGTTTCCCCGTTTCCAGTCTTTATGCTAAGCTAAGCTAACCGGCTGCTGGCTGTAGCTTCATACAGTAGCCTCTATTTACCAAACAAACAGGAGAGTGGTCTCAATTTGAACATCTAACTTAGCAAGAAAGCAAAAATGCATATTTCCCAAACCATTCCTTTAAGGCTACTGGGACTTTCAAAAGGACGTGCTGACCGTGTGTGGCCTTCTGGGGGTGTTTCTGTGTGTAAATGAGGCTGTATGTTCATGAGCAGTTGGATGTAGAACAGATGAGATTTATTATTGTGCAGGTGTGTTTGATAAATACTGACTTTCTAGTTGGTACAGGCAGTTGATACACACACATTTACAACAAGAGACAGCTCTCCATCACTTCACATCAGCTGTGTGAGTTAAACCGGCTTACAGAGAAGTGAGGAAACACACAGACGACAGTAAACTGTTAAAACACAGGGTGAGTGACGACAGCGTGGAGTGAGACAGAGAGCGATCGATTGGCAGACAATGAAAAACAGATTATAGGCGGCAGCTGCTCAGTGAAACACCTGTCAGACACTGCTGATTAATGATCATTTCAATTAAGCTTTATTGAACATAGAGATGGATTTGAAAATAAAACGTTGAGTAGAAATACCAATAAAGACAGCCCTGCGAATCATCCGATAATGCTACAGGATTCAGCCTCTCTTTTCACTCAATACAGCTGTTATCCATGTTTGTCCATTTCAACGGGGGACATTTTAGTACATTTACTCAAGTCCTCTACTTAAGTACACATCTGAGGTACTTGCACTTAAGTAGCTCCATTTTCTACAATTTTATACTTCTACTCTACTACATTTCAGAGGGAAATATTGTACTTTTTACTCCTTCATTTATCTGACAGCTGTAGTTACTTTACAAATTAACATTTTACATACAAAACTTGATGGACTATTATAAATTAAACTAATTTAACTAGAAAATTGTTTAAATCAACTACAACAGTAAAATGGTGCTTACACACTGAGGCCCCCAAATTCGCAGACGTTTTCGGTTGCTGTAGGTTAGCTGCTAACTTTGTCTTCTTCTTTGAGTTAGCTGCTAAGTGCTGCTAGCTGCTTTTTAAATCCCCCGGTGGTGGGTGGCATATATAACACGTCATCCTGCCGGCTCCACCATTTTACACAGACGTCGATTCGGCTCTGATACTACCTCCGCTGCTGGCTTAATGGAGGAATAACAGCACAACATTCCCGCCTTGAACGGGCTGTATAAAAGGACAGTAACCATGGTTACTGTACAATACCAAGATGGCTGAGAAGACACAAGTGACATAAGAGAAGACGAAAATGAGACTAAACTTTCTACAAAAGTATTTAGTTTTTGTTGACTAAACTAGCAACCCTCTGACTGACTCACAAAGTTTAAATCAAAATCTAAATCAGGTGCTAAACTTTTTACTGTGGAGCCGAATCTTTGACTGGACCATCAGCTTTCTCTCCAGGCCCGACTCCAGGCCGGACTCCTGTCCCGACTCCAGTCCCGACTCCAGGCCCGACTCCAGTCCTGACTCCAGTCCCGACTCCAGGCCGGACTCCTGTCCCGACTCCTGTCCCGACTCCTGTCCCGACTCCTGGCCCGACTCCAGTCCCGACTCCAGGCCCGACTCCAGTCCTGACTCCAGTCCCGACTCCTGTCCCGACTCCAGTCCCGACTCCAGGCCGGACTCCTGGCCCGTCTCCTGTCCCGACTCCTGGCCCGACTCCAGTCCTGACTCCAGTCCCGACTCCTGGCCTGACTCCTGACCCTGATCACTACAGAGCCGTCCCGCCAAATGGCCCGAAGCCCAACTCCTGGCCCGACTCCAGTCCCAACTCCAGTTCCGACTCCTGGCCCGAGGCCCGACTCCTGTCCCGACTCCAGGCCGGACTCCTGGCCCGACTCCAGTCCCGACTCCAGTCCCGACTCCTGGCCTGACTCCTGACCCTGATCACTACAGAGCCGTCCCGCCAAATGGCCCGAAGCCCAACTCCTGGCCCGACTCCAGTCCCGACTCCAGTCCCAACTCCAGTTCCGACTCCTGGCCCGAGGCCCGACTCCTGTCCCGACTCCAGGCCGGACTCCTGGCCCGACTCCAGTCCCGACTCCAGTCCCGACTCCTGGCCTGACTCCTGACCCTGATCACTACAGAGCCGTCCCGCCAAATGGCCCGAAGCCCAACTCCTGGCCCGACTCCAGTCCCGACTCCAGTCCCAACTCCAGTTCCGACTCCTGGCCCGAGGCCCGACTCCAGTCCCGACTCCAGGCCGGACTCCTGGCCCTGATCACTACACAGCCGTCCCGCTGAATGCTGATTGACATGAGTATGTTTTTAGCTCCAGCGTAAAGGTTAATGTATCAGCAGTCCTGCTAGCAAGATGCTGTGTTGCATTTTGCCCAGATTATCTTCACAGGAGCAGAGTGAAGCACTGAGAAGGCTGTCAGTGTCCAGCTCTGTGAACTCGCCAACAGTCTTCAGAAGCACTGATTGATACCTACACTTTAATACTTGGTCTGTGTGTTTGAAACAGTCAGCCTGGAGCTAGATTAAACGTCCTGGCAGTATTTTCTGACAGATGTTGATTAATCCTTAATTTGAGGTCATGCTCTGCAATAAAAGTGTTTTTTGGCTCCTCACATGTTCATGCGTGGCCTCAGAGGCAGATACCGCACAACGGGGTCCTGAATATGTCATCAGTCTCAAGAAGAAATGTTTGTTATGGAGAAACCAACACATATTTTAAGAACACAAGAAGCCCGATTTAAACAAAGACGTACAGATCCCAAAGAAACGACACCAATAGTGAAAATGTAAGTGGATATACAGAAAGATATAAGATTGTGACTGTAAGCATAAGATGTGCACTCACAGTGATGTTATTTTATTTATTTCTCTCTCTTTGCAAAAGGGAAGTGTCAAAAAAAGTTACTGTTGCTACACCTGTCAATCTTTCTATTCTTGCGTAGCACATATACAGTTTACAGCGAAAACGACTGCAGATTTACCATCAAAATTCAGTCATTTATCGAAACAAACAAAAGTAGTTTCTCATTTCTAGCCGACAAAAACTTAAGTCTGCATCTGACTTTTTAATGTCCTGCAGCCTGTTGGAGCAGCTATACAAGTCCACACTAACTGACACGTTAAAACTAGTTAGTTTGATCCTAAAACTGTGTTGCTGTTTGGTTGCATTGTGGCGTAAAGTCCACACTAACCTCAACACTGTCGCAGAAAATGACGTTTTCACTTCCTGTGGCCAGTAACATTACCGTGTTGCCTCTTGTGCCAGTTGTCTTTGAACATTTTGCTACGCAATAGCGAAGAGGCTAACGGCTAAAAATAGCTAACATTAATCACCAAACAACAACAAAAAGGTAAACTAGGACAAGGCATTTATGACCAGGTGATAAATATACAAATCTACAGCTAGTGCTAAATAACAACAGTGACATCGAGTGGTGAAACCGTCAACTACAACACAGGGTGATATAATATATAGATAAACCTGTAACGTTCTAACAAACATAATGACAGCCTACACTGGCAAACTGTTAAATTAGTAGTTGTTAATTAGAAAGTTATCTAACCCTGTATATTTTGCTTGCCGGTATAATTCGCTCATCCTCATCCTCCAAGTTATCCTCCTTTCAAAACGATGCTCCATGCCAACTGCTATTGTACGGAGGATTTTTCACCTACAGATTTAAGCTGTAACTTCTGCCTACATTTGAACTATTTCAGCTGGTGCAACCCTTAAAATGTCTAAGTTAGAAAATACGTTCAAACTAGGCTACGTTTTAACTTACATATAGGTGGTGCAACCCAGTGCAGGTCCAGACCCGGACATACTGAGCCAGCAGAACTCTCAGACAAGATATCTTCCTTATTGCTTCAGTGCTGTGTGTTTTGTAGAGGTGTTTAAAGAGGACTTATTTTACGAAATAACTGGCACGTGTTCTGTAAACACGGCAAAATAGAGTTAGTCTAAAGTGAGTCCCACTGTCCTGTGCACACAGTGAGAATAATCACCATCACTGTGTTCACTAAAAGAAGGTGCAGCTGTGAAATCTGTCAGTTCTTCCCTTCACAGGTTGACAAACTACTGCTGCGTCCCCACATCACTCTTCTTCTCTCTTAAAAATAGCGGCAAAAGAAGAGCAACACAACAAACAAGCTTCCAGAAAGAGAGACAGACTCGGGGAGAGGAGAGTAAGACGGAGGGAGCCGGCAGGGATTGTTATCAAAGTGATGGCTGCCATTTCTCCCAGCTGACACCTGTGTCTCATCTCTGTGTGTGTGTGCCTGCAGGTGTAGTTGTGTGTGTGGGGGGGATGACATTCTGTACCTGACAGTGGTGATTACAGGTTGGCAGGAATTTAAAGTCAGGAAAACAGAAGTGAAAGAAAAGGCAGAAAAGGAGTGATAAGTGAGTAGGGCTGCAGCTCCTACAGTGACTGAAACACGTCAGAAACAGTATCAGTGAGCAGTACACAAAATGTCAGCTGTCAAAAACACCAAATAACTGTTTCCTTTTAGTCATAAGGTGATAAAATAGGGGGGAACCAGCAGGAGAAGCAGTGCTGCTGATAACGGTCCTCCTGCTCCGGTTCCTCAGCTCTGAGAGTCCACCTGAAAAGAACTTTCTCTGCTGAAATGAGAAACCTCAGAGCGCAGACAAAGAAGAACTCCATTTATTTTTCTACCACTTCAGCTCCCCTGCAGTCGTTTGCATCGGAGCGGTGAAAAATAAAGAAGTGTCAGTAAGAGCAGGTAATGTCAGGCAGCAACTCTACAAATGTTTTAGAGGAAAAACTAAAAACATCAACTGTGATAACTCAAAGATTAAAGATCCCCTCCAGATATGCATTAAAGCACATCTACAAACAGTCTGCTCGGAACAATAATGTGTGTCTGATATGTTTTTTTCCCGCAAAAAAGTATCATTTCCACATTAAAATCCTTAAAAAGTCATCTACTCCTTCTAACACTTTAGAAATTTCAGAATCTATGTGTAACCCCAGTCCCATGTAGCTAGTAAATATTGACTAACAAATAATTAGGGTGTTATAGTACAATGGGACGGGGCCTGAGTTCGTCTGAAGATGGCGCTATATACCTGTGATAACTGTGATAGATGTAAAATAACTTGGCGGTGCCTCTGATAACTTTTAAGAAGTAAACACACAGTTTGGTACTTCCCCTTTAAATTAAAAGTTTGCTTTAACCTATTTTATCACTTATTTATCCCAAAAGTATCACCTTTGCAATTACAACACAGGATTTAGTTGAAACAACAAGACTTATTTATTACAACGTCACGAATTGGCCATTCGCAAATTAGTTAACTGGTTCACTGTTGACCTTTAAGTATGCCCTGATAACAGTATTCAAAATTCTCATACAATGCTCTGGCAGGTTTGACCCACAATTGACCCCTGATGAACCCAAAGAGAAAAGGTAAAATCAAAATGACAAGGAAAACTCAAGTGTCCACAGCCCACACTCACACACACATTCACACTGGGCTATTAAAATGTAAATAAAGAAAACGTTGCAGGCCCAGTCGATGCTTGTGAGCGTGGAGGCCGGAAACAAATGTTTTAACCATGCATAAACAAAAAGGCACGTGCATAGTGTTAGAGGTGTACTCACGAGTCCAACAAAAGTCAGAGATGAAGATGGGAGGTGAAAAGGGCAAAAGGCAAGGTGCAGTTTCAGCGGCAAGGGAATGGGGCGCGCAGCAACATGGTGCGGTGAACCAACGCTCATGTACAGCAGCTACAGTCTCTCTCCAACGGTCCAGGGCTCTCCCGGTCCTCACTCTCTCCCTCTTATGGCAAATGTCCAGTCCTGAATCACATAATTCCTCTTGGTAACTAAGCTACGGGCTAATTCATGGCGAAAAACCCACAGTATGTCTTAAACAAATGAGCAATTGCTAGCTGCAATGCAGAATTAACAGTGTGAAAGTCCATGAGCAGGCTAAGCTAAAGGTTAGCAGCGATTAGCAATTCAGCTTGTCTTTTACTCATTACAATCAAACAACAGCACCGAGTACATCAAAACACATGTATTTACCTCTGGCAGTTTCTCAGAGTTCACACACATCAACCACAGGACGACTCTCCGTCAGTCTTGGAAGTTAGGAGTGTTGTTACTTTTACAGTTTACAGCTATCCTGCTTGGACGCCGATAAAGCCGCTTCTGCCGTCACTAACCTTGCTGCGGCACGCAGGTGATGCTAAGCACCTCCTCCCTGAACAAGGTGAGGACAGGATTGGCTAAAGACTACAGACATACCAACAGAGATGAGAGAATTAAAGATTGACAATATAGGCTGACATCACGCTTCAGTGCCCCACAGACAAACGTGGTCTTCTGGTATTTGTGCAGACAACCAACTATAAATACACCACTCTTTGTTTTCTCTGACTTTTAACTGTATATAGAATGAATGATTTTAACATGTTATAATCCGACACATTTTAAACATATTTACACTTCATGAACGTGTTATCTTTTAACAACATAAACATTTTAATGTCTGCATATAAATGAATAAAAATAAGGGCCACAGGGCTACATATGAATATGCAAATTTTGTTCATTTCTAAAGTTTTCCTGCTGGAAACAAGATGTTTCCCGCTTCACTGTAAAGTCCAGTCTCAGTGTACAAGTTTCCACATCACACCTGTAGTATAAGTTGAATATTCAACTGGGATTGGCTGCTTCCAAACTATTTGTGATGTCACAAATCATGCTCGTAGGCCCCGCCCCTTAAAATCAGATTTTCAATGAGCTCATAGAAACTTTGCACTTTCAGCAGATGAATGTAAAAACATCCTTCTGGTGTCAAACTGTGCACAGTGAAGCTCAAACATTCAGCTGCAGGAACAAGAAGACAAACATGTTTCTCAGTGGAGGGGACTTTAAGGATGTGCACCATGTTTGCAGTTTAGCTGGATGAGTAACAGTCCCTGTTCAACACTTAACATATTCATGTTATAAAAAAGGAGTTTCCCAGTCAGTAGGGGCAAAAATGAAAAGTGGCACCATCATCAGACAGCGAGCGGTTACCTCATCATAGTTCTGTATTTTCATTGGGTGGCAGCAGGACGCAACTCCCCCGCCATGTTTACCAGCTACACCCGATCCTGCAGCCTGCACTAAACACTACAGACTTCAGCCATCCACCTGCTGTAATCTCAAAGCCAGCAAATGGTTAGCTATTAATACAGCAAGTTTAGCTAAGTAGTATCATACCCATTGTTTATTATCCAGACCTGATGATGACGCTCGGCCCCTGAGAGTCGGCCGTGGACTCACCTCCTCTGTCGAGCCGAGGCGTTTAAGGTCTTTCGGGTTTATGGGAAGTGATGTTCATTAAAGGCTGCTGAAAACAGAAATACAGAATAAACAATATATTTTATTTTATCAGTGATGTTACAAAGAGAACCTGGAAGTTCTGGTTTCACTGGACTCAAAAAAATAAAACATTTTGCCAACACTGAACTATTAAGAGCAGTGGAATGTGTGAACCTGCACATATTGACCTTGAGGCCCAGATAAAAATAATAATATGTAAGACACATAAATGTACATTAGGATACTGATACTGATCCAGAGCTGTACACAGACTGGACTGTGTCTGGCCACAAAGAGGACAGAATATTATAAATGTTCAAGGACGTCCAACACATCCAGGGCAGCACACACACACACACACACACACAGATATACACATATATACACACATATATATATGTATATATATATGTGTGTGTATATATATATATATATATATATATATACACAGTACAAGTACACTAGAGGCAGTAAAAATCAGACTGCAGCAGATGTCCATGACAGTGCATGAGGAAGAGTTCAGGTCATTGTGGTGGGATATGTGTTTGCATGTCTGCATGCAGGTGCGTGTTTGTGTTTGTGTTTGTGTTTGTGTGTGTGTGTTTGTGTGTGTGTGTGTGTGTGTGTGTGTGTGGCTGCTCTTGCATACATGCATAAGGGACCTTTTGATGAGCTCCAGATTGAGTCCTCCCGAGGCTTCGTCCGTCTGTCTGTGTGAGTGTTAATGGAGTTTATGGCTTCTTTAGTTACACTGGAGGAATGACTGGAGGAGACGGAGACGCCGAGAGGAGGAAAAAAGAGGAGAGACAGAATAGAGCCACCGTAGAAGAGAAAACATGGGGAATTAATAATCTGAATAAACGTATTAGCTTATTTGTGTGTGTGGGTTAATAAAATATTTCCTTCAGGTTTTGCTGTGGCTCGTGGCAGAGTCTCTCCTGTGCAGCTCCTCTGTTGTTGCCTCAGAGAGATGTGTGTCGCTGATAACTTTGAAATTCAGGAAATTAATATTTGGCAAGCTGTTAGGGTCCGCTGAGTGCAAATCTTACCAAAAAAAAAGGTGAAATTTTATCATTTCACCTTTAAGGGATCAAATCAAAACCCCGTCACCCCCAGGTTCGGTGCTGGTGTGGAGTTAGAAAGAAGTGAGCTGACAGACCTCTGCAACCCGCTGCTCATCTCTGCTGCAGGCTACATTAGCTGCTAGCTAGCATAACACACCACAATCTCACACACAACTGTCAGCAGGTGGAGGTGCATTGTGGGTGATGTAGGCACCAGGTGTGGAGAAAAAAAAAGACGATATCTCTGGTTCTGCTGCATCGATTTTGATCCTTTTTTTTTTTTTTTTAACTGACCACCTTGAGTCCAACGATGTTACAGAAGTGTAATGATAAATCACAAACAAAAGGTAGAAATGTATGTTTTATATTTTTTGGTTTCATGATGGCGCTCCCTAGATTTGCATTCATTCATCTGAATAGTTCTCTGCCTGTGTAGATGGAGACGTTATTCCCTTAACTTTGTCGTTCTCGTTCTTTTTCTGAAACCAAAAACACGAACAAAAGTGTAAGAAATGAATTAAATCATTTGTTTTTCTGATCTAACATAAGCTTCTAATGTTAGCATCTCTCGCTAACTAGCTTACTACCTACAGTAGTAACTGAGTGTTACTTCCAAAGCCAGTAGTGTATTATAAGCTAAATAACTACATTGTTTTGCAGGGTTGACGTTAGAAAAAGACCCGTTCAGGACGGGTCCAGCCACAGTGGCTGCCGGCGTAAATACCGCTATATCAGAGTTTAGGCTAATGTTAGCAGCTCTATCCTGTTCTGCACAGGATCTGGGGAAGTTTACTTGAGATCACTTTGCCAAACTCCTGGGTTTATCGTCATCCTCAATGCCTTATTACATTACATACATAAAACATACTATAAAAATGTCCATTGTAGCCGTGTAGCTGTTAGAGAGAAATTCTCAAAATTTGAGGCCACACTTTCAAGGTTTTAAGGTTACTTCATCCTCCGCTTTTGTTTCGACAACCCTCTTCGAGCCCCCTGCTTCGCCTCAAGCCCATCACCTGCTGCTCTGCCTGGATCTTCATCCCCTCTCCACTCAGAGATCTACACTAAACTAAACTAAACAACCTCGGCAGGGAAGTAATTGCTACCTTTCCCTTCCAAACCCCACGCCACTCTGTGTACTGTATACTTGTTTGTCTTTGATTGCACTTGCACATGCTAATGCACTAACGCTTTGCTCTGCAGGCATTTCTTTCCCCCGGCTTTCAGTTTAGCGTCGTGGTTTCTCGTGATTGTTATACTTGGCAATAGTAATTGAATTGTTATAATTGGCAAGAAACAGTAACAAAAACAAAACCAAAACAACCCCTAGTGTGTGTGTGTGTGTGTGTGGGTGGAAGTGGGTCAGGGATGTTTGTGCAGCAGTGCTACTTGATGTGATTAACCGTTGTGAGATGAAACATGAATAAAACAGCGTGTTTGACTGTACTTTGTAACGAGACAGTTCCAGTAACGAGCCCTAGTTTCCACTAATGACTGATCTGGGATATTATATATTCACACACACACACACACACACACACTGCTGCTACACCAGGAGAGTTGAAGTGTTCTGTGTTGCTATACTTTGTTTGTTTGGTTTGGGTTTACTGGAAGGTTCTTTCAGGTTTGTCAAACTGTTTTCTGTAAACCTAAAATAGTTAAAAGGTACCAGGCCTTTATTTATTTATTTATTCCCTCTGTTTGATACGTATATGGTCATATTTTAGTATGAAGCCTCCTTGTTTTCTGATCTGCTCTGGTTTGCCCTGTTTTTTGTGACTGCATTATGCTGTTAATACAAACTCAACACTTCCTGTATCCGTTTCAGATTAAAAGCCCTCTAGCATTTCAGGACAGAGGGCAGGACAGGACAGAATCTCTTCATTACCTAACAAGGCTTTTATTGTGTTTTACTGTTAGAGTGATAAAAGCTGAGGTCCAAAATGTGTTTTACTATGGTGAAGTAAATATAGTAATGGTCTGAAGGCTGGTGTAAGAACAAAAAAGACATACATAATTCGCATATATATATAGTATATATATATATATATATATATATATATATATATATATATATATATATATATAATAATGGCAAAGGTTTTGCTACCAGCCTTCAAAGGTCCTGCTGTTTTTATTGTTAATTCTTATACTTAATTACAATTTTAGAATTAGTTTTAGTAAGAAAGTCACATTAAAATAATATTGTAAATCTGTCACAAGGGTAATGATGTGACAGCAGCAGCCCTCACAACATCAATTATTGCTTGAATTTTGTCCAACAATGCAGTTGAAATAAAAAGGAAAAATCATTTTTAATGAATAATCAACAGTTTAAAGACTGGGGGGCACGAGGCTTATATCAGGGGGGCACCAAATTACTGGCAAGTGGCAACGTAGTCGTGAAAGTGAAACCGTTTGGAGGTATGAAAAAAATAGTGCATTCCCGTCGCTTTCCTATTAATCTGACTAAAAACACAAGGAGAGATCACTCAGGTGTAAATAAATGCAATGACGCACGTTTTATACTGACCGAAATGTTTTACTAAAACACACATAACGAGACACACAACACAGACAAATCAACATCCCAAAGTGTTCGTGTTTGCAGACTGATTGTTAACTAAAAAGACACTAACACAGTCATCGCTGGACACTGATGAGGAAGTCAGAGTGATGGACAGGTGAGGAATGACAAAGTCAGGACTCCTGAAAGCAATCAATGTGCAAAAGCAAAAAAAAGAAGAGGTTACACACTGACAGTGAATGACAGCTTCACTTCTGGCTATAAAGAGCATGTTAAACACACATCTGAAGCAAACTGGAGCATGACTGCTGCACACTGTAACGTAGCCTACTTTGTCAGCAGCTCCAGCCTCAGGAGATGCAGTGGCAATCAGACACGCTGGTTTCTTACCAGTGGTGGATTAGATATTCAGATCCTTTACTTAAAGACCTCATGATGGCCCCACACAGGTGTTTGCACTTATTCTGCTTGACTGGATCTCAGGACTGTGAGCACTCATTGGTTCAGTTCAGCTGTGGGATTTCTGTGAGATCACCAAAACACTTAGAGATCTTAAATACTAAATATTTACTTTGGCCACCTGAGAAAAACTGTTACTGTTAGCCTATTTCAAGTGTCACTCGTAATATTATATTATACTCAGTGGCCAATATCTTATTATGAATACATTAGGAGGCATTAAACATGCTGATAGGAAACGAAAAGGAGATGGAGTGATATAATAAGACAAATTATAAGACAATGTTACATACCGTTAGTCCTTTGTCTGTGCTTCCTGTTTTATTTTGAAATTCTTACCTGTTTTTTGTCTCTTCAGTTCCTGCCCTCGTGTCTGATTGATTACCCACACCTGCTCCTCAGTACACACCTGCCCACTTCCCTACTTATACCGGTTCCCTTCCTTTGTTCTTTGCCAGATTGTCTTGTGTTTCCGCCAAGCTTTCAAGCCTTTTGCTCAAGCCCTGTTTTTGATTGAATAGTGACTTTGCTTTGTTTCGTAGACGACCAGGTTCTGCCTCACCCTCGCCTGTACCTCCGCCTCGTTGCCTGACCTTTTTTGGATTTTTGACCTGGGCCTGCCTCTGTTTCTGTTTCTGCCCAGCCCATTGTGTATGTGACTTTTTGCTATTAAACTCACTTAAGAGACTTCCTTGTTGTCTGCTCCTGAGTCCTCTCCACGGTGCCTGACAACAAAATATACACAAGGCACTGCAACCTAGGTGGAGGTTAATACTGGAGTAAATGCAGCCAAACAAAGCTGCAAAGCAAAATAAAGAAAAGTTTAGTTTCTAGCCTGTACATCAGAAAGTATTACCACCTGAAACAGGGAGTTTCTCTACACCTGGAACTATTGTACAGGAACTTACTTTAGTTCCTGGTTCCTCCAGTCAGAACACAGGTAAAGTTCCCGGGTTCCTCAAAAGGTTCTTGGTCCCCTGAACTTTGCCAGTGAATCCTGCACTGGGATAACAATTCACACTGGGAATCTGACGTCAGTGCTGGACCATCGCCACACATTCACAAAAGACCACGTATACTCCATCTGTTTGGTTGAAATAGCTTTTTTTGTTTACTGTTTATGGCAACATATCTTTTATTACTTAACTGCTTCAACAAACGTCCAAAATAGTTAAAAGCAGCCGAGTGTCTTCAGTTTCAACAGCACAACACGTCATACTCTGAAAACCACGCCTACCGGAGGGGTAAACAATCAGTGCCACAACATGCAACCAAGAGCTGAAACGCTAACAAAATGCCTGCAGCAGCTAAAGACATCAGATTTCAGCATGTCACAGGATTATTTTAGCAGCCTCTGCCTACCAGAGAGGACAAACTCAATATTGTGGGTCTGTCTGTGTCCCTTCTCAAGCTAAGCTACTGTAGTTAGCTAAGGCACTAGCTAACATAATACTGCATAGCTTTCTGATTTAGCCACATCCCACTACACAAGTTGCTTACTGTCAAAATGCTTTAGCTTAACTTACAGCAGTATAGTCAGCCTAAAACTGACATTTGGATATTTAACTGACCAGTGACAAAATGCTGGTGCACACATAGACACACTGAGTGCTTCTTAAAGGTTCAGTTTTTGGGTTCTACATCTTATAAAAACTTAGTTGCATCCCACCACACAGCAGCTTTTAGGCATGTTTCTGTTGTTTGCTAGCAGACTGAAGTGACAAGGAGGCTCCTTCAATACAAAGTCAGTGGAGAGCAATGAATTGTTTTCTCCTCCGGTGTGGGCGGGGCTTAATGGCGCTCTGTCTCTATAATGAAGGTTACAGGAATAAATGTTCATATATCTAATGTTTGTGCACTTTTTAGTGTTTGTGTTGCAGCTGGCACTTCCTCAGAGCTCTGACTGGAACTTGTGTGGAACATCATGAAGCTCTGAGTGACTGGAGCTGCTTCTTTTGAATGCAAGACTTTTCTGTATTGATACTTTTACTTGATTAAAGAATCTGAATTCATCTTCAACAACTGAATAGTATCATTCATCTTGACCAGAGTCTGATACCTTTTGTCTACATTTGTGTGTGCATGTATGTAAATTTGCATAAGCATGTGTTAGTGTTAATTTGTGTCCTTGCAGTCAGACTTCTAAGTGGATCTGAACTAATTTCCTTGCTCAGTAAATTCAGATCACAAACTGAAATGACGATAAACTGTTTTTTTTCTGCTGCACAAAGGCGATGAATTTTGAATGTGACAAGAAATGAAATTCATTTGTAGTCTTTGCCACCACAATAAGGTTGTGTCTGCCACAGCTTCCTCTCTCTCTCTCCCTCATTGTGTGGAAGCACATGCAGTTTAAGTGTACTGTTTGTGGTCGAGCAAATCCCACCTCCTCAGTCAGCTTTATAAATATGTATTTAGAATACTAGAGGCTCTATTTGTCTGCTCTATATTCAATTTATAACTGAGAATAATCTGTGAACTATTAGGTAAAATGTAATCCCTCCTCATTCTCTGCTTTATTGAGTCTATTCACACAGCTGGCTGCATCCACAGTGCAGTGCAGGGTGGAGAAGGTAGGTGTTAGCAAGGTAATTTATCACTGTATACCATATACCTGCAACTGAAACATGCAGAGGAAAAAGTCAGTGATGTCTTATACAGTGTGTTTACATGCATTTCATATTACTGTTCACGTCATTTGTGATATAAACACAGAATTCCTCATTTTATCATGAAACTGGACTGAAAACAACTGCCAAAACAAAACAACTGTAATTGATACGATGTTCACATGCATCAGTGTCATGGATTATAGTTTTGCATATATCTAATTATATTTGGGTCTCATTAAAAGCAAATGAGCAGAATACTTTAATATTCTGAATAATGTAAATGTAAATGCACTCAGTGACACAAAGTCCAGACCAGCTGCGAAAGAGGCTTTTAATCTTTAATGGAGGTTTAAATAAAAGCCTAAATGTATTTTACTTTCCCACCAGTCCATACAATATTTGTAGATTTTTTTTATTTGCTGAATTATATGCAGAACCTTCTCAATGACCACTAGAACCTCTAAAAGGACCACTAAACCTCATAAACTTTGAAAACCTCTCAAAGAACCAATAGAACATCCTAAAGAAACTGCAAAACCTCCTCAATGACCCCTAGAACCTCAATGACTGACAGGACCTCTTAAAGGACCTGTAGACCATCCTCCTCAGTGACCCCTACAACCACCTTAAGAACCTCTAGAACCTCTAAAAGGACCAATAAACTTCATGTTTAGACTTCTAAAACCTCTTAAAGGATCTCAAGAACCTCCACAATGACCACCAGGACCTCCCAAAGAACTCCTGGAACCTCCTCAATGACTGATAGGACCTCTTAAAGGACCTGTAGAACCTCCTCTTAAATGACTCTACAACCACCTTAGACCACCTAGAACCTCTGAAAGGCCCATACACTTCATAAACATCTTCTAGACTTCTAAAACCTTTTTAAATACCCAATAGAACCTCTAGAACCTCCTCTGTGAACACAAGAACCTATGAACATGCAGAACCTCCTCATTGACCAGCCTCTTAAAAGACCCCTTAAAACCTCTCCTTAGGATCCTTAGAACCGTTAACCTTTAAGGGCAACTAGAACACATTAAAGCACCTCAAGAACCTCTTTAGTGAACACAAAGACCTAGGAACCTCCCAGTGAGCACAAGAGTCTCTTAAAGAACCCTTAAAACCTCTCAAAGGACTGCTATAACCTCCTCAATGGCAACTAGAACCTGTGGAATGACCCCTAGAACTGTCTCAGGGACCCCTAGAACCTCCTAAATGACCTCTAGAACCTCTAAAAGGGCCACTGAACCTCATAAACGTCTTCTACACTACAATATCTTAAAGAACCAATATAACCTCCTGAAGAACCTGTAGAACCTTCTTAATGACAACTAGAACATCCTCAGTGACTGATAGAACCTCCTAAAGGACCCTTAGAACCTCCTGTGAACACAAGAACATGCAAACCTGCAGAACCTTCTCACTGACCAAAAGGACCCCTTAAAACCTCTCAAATGACCCTCTGAACCTCCTCAATGGTAACTAGACCATATTAAAGGACCTCTAGAACCATCAGGTAAATGAAATGAACGTTAAAAATGAAGATTTTGGAAGGTGTTCTTCCGCTACGAGCCTCCAGAACAGCTTCAATGCTCCTCACATGGAAGAATCTGCATTTGTTTTGTTTCTCCATTCATTTATTCAGGTTTTTCTTTCTTCTTCTTCTCCACCCTTCTGCTTTACACTGCTCATACAGAGCAGCAGGACTCAGTGCTGATAGTGGATCTCTGCAGACAGAATGAGGAGACATAAGTGGAGAGAGCAGGAGGAGCATAAAAAGACAATCCAGATTAAAATTTAACAAATGTAACAGGCAGCTCAACTGCCAGAAGAGTGAGAATGAGTCAGAACGCTGCTTTCATCTGCTTTACTCACTAAACGTCAACCTGACTGGATGTGTTTCCTCTTAAAGAGCGAGGAGAGAAAAGGAAACAGAGAGCTACAAAACAGATGGAACAAAGAGGCCACCGTGACCACTTACTGGTATCTGCTGGCTCAGTGCTGTGCAGTGTTCATTTTAGCACCTGATTTTGATTTAGTTTTAGTCCTTTGACAAAAATCTGTATTAGTTTTATTTGTAGCTATTTTTGTTGGTTTTAACAAAAACTAAACACAATTTAGTTTCATTGTTGTCATGTGTTTTTAATCTTTTTTGCTTTTTTGAGGCTACAGCTGGCACCATCTTTGTTGTGCACAGTTGCCATGCTTACAGCCATAGACTGTATATATAGATGGACGATGTGACAGCTAGCCAAAAGTGAAGCCCCTGGTGGCTGGCTGCAGTATTATTACAGTAGGAGGAAGTGGAGACCCGTCGTCCATCTTTATACAGTATACAGTCTGTGGTTACAGCTGTCGCCATCTTTGTTGTGCTTAGTTACCACGGTTACAGCTGTCGCCATCTTTGTTGTGCTTAGTTACCACGGTTACAGCTGTCGCCATCTTTGTTGTGCTTAGTTACAACAGGCTGCAGAAGTTACTGAATAGCCAAATGGTCGGTGTCTCACAGTGGCTTCAAAATAACGTCCTAACTCTGAACTGTGCCCAAACTGTTTCAGTGTGCTTCTTCAATAAGACGCAAAATATGTGACGTCTTTACAAGAACTATTGATCAGAAGGAAATGGAGAAAGTATCTAGGTGTTGTCTTGGATTCCTAATTAAAATTTGAAGCACATGTTAGGAAAGTGTCCAAGACCATCAAGACTAACCTTAACTGTTCTCAACTGTTAAGATCTTGTTTACTCGTAAGGGCCGCCCAACTATATGTGCACGCCATGATGACATTGCATCTTTCTTATTGTGTAACCATCAGGGCCCAGGCCACCCAATCAGCAATGAAACCTATAATGTCATTATACAAACAAGCTTTGAAAACACTGGATCAGAAGCCAATAAAGTGGAACCATTGTAAAATTGTAGTATAAAAAAAGTAAAAAGTATAATTTATTACGTTTTGAGAATTTAAAAAATAGATTTTTTAAGCATGTGAATGGCCTTGCCCCAGAACTGGTCAGTCAAAAGGATTTTAAAATATAATAGCAAAGGAGGGGATCAGCCAGTGGAGACTGCAAATCAGCAAAACAACATTCAGTCAGTCCTCTTTTCCAGTTGAAGCCCCACAGATTTGTAATACCCTGCCATCAGAAATAGAAACATTAACTGATTTTAAAGCTTTTAATAATCAGGTAGATTTACGGCTGAAACAAAGGCAAATCTGTGAACACTGAGATACATGGGTTTATATAGCGTACAGACTTTCTTTCTCTTTTGTTCTTAATCGTTGTTGATTCAGTTACTGTTTGTAGTGGTTGTCTACGTCTGTTTTATTGCTAGTCTCTATGCCTGTATTAGTGTTGTATTACTATGGGTTTTATCCATTAAAAGCCTTTATTAAATAAATAAAGAAGATCTACAACTTGATAAACATTATACCTGCTAAACATCAGCATGTTAGCATGCAGATGTTAGCATTTAGCTTAGTGCAGCCTCTGTGTTTGAAAGGTGTTACACAAATAAACCAGCCTCTCTCTCTCTCTCTCTCTCTCTCTCTCTCTCTCTCTCTCTCTGCCTTGGCTGGAGGGTGAGGTGAGGGAGGTGAGAGGGAAGAGGGAGAGAAAGGAGAGTATGGGGGGAAAAGAGGAAAAAAAAGATGGATGTCAAAAGGAAAGAGAGAGGGAGAGACTTCCAGCAAACAGATGAATGATCTTGCATTTCTTATCACGTTCTTGCACATGGTGTGTACATGTGTGTTTCTATATGTGTGTGTGTGTGTGTGTGTGTGTGTGTGTGTGTGTGTGTGTGTAGCCCTGTTTGCCTAATTCTCCCTGTAAATCAGTTTTTTCCTCCTTCAGTCCTCACACACACTCTTCCTCCTGTCCTTTCCTCACAGGCTGATCTTGTTGTATTCACAGCGTATTGAATTGCTATTGTGCATCGCGTTAATGTTGCTGACAAATTACAACATGTAAATAGTGTCTGTGCGAACGGCGGTCCCTTGGCAGCGGTATAATGAAGCAGAGATTCAGCTGTTTATTGAATGGTTTTCACAGGATTGTAGCTCGGGGCTAGCTGTCCTCTCCTCTGTCATGGCTGTTGTATAAAAGACAGTGGAGGAGTGTGTAGTGTGTGTGTGTGTTTAGCCAGAGGTAAAGGACGTGTCCTTTTGGAAGTCTTATTTGGCAGCATGTCTGGCTCTTTGTGCTCAGTATTAATCTTACCCAGGGTGGCAGCGGTGGCTCTGTGGTTCGTACGAAAACGCTGGAAGCACAAGAGCACACGGGTCACCGTGTGTTTCAACAGCTCTGTCTTAAATCCTTTTCTTTCTCATGAAACAAAACAAAAGGAGATGATGTCCTCTGCATGTTTTTTTTCCAGTTCCATCTCCAGTATAATCAGTGTCATTATATCTGCCTGAATAAACGTCATCTTCAGTATGAATGGAGCATCACACCGAGTTACCGTTTCATTTTCCCTTCATTGTCCAGTGTGACATTGTAGCATGTTAGCCAGGGGCTGATATAGTTATTCTGCACTAACTAGTAGGACAGCAGTGTGACGAGTGACTGACAGAAGCTGTGGGAGCGTCTGCCAGGAGAAGCTAACTGAGAAATAGACCCTTTTCACGGCCGACATTTTGAGAAGCACAGGTGTTAGTAACAACATTAACAATGGCTCCATTCCATTTAGTGTTAGCCATGTCATTGAGTGAGCATACACAACAACCAGGAGCCAGTTGCATAAACTTAGTTTAAGACTAGTCTTGGCATTAGACTGGTCTTAAATTGTCAGGTTAGCCTGAGGTGGGAGCTTTGTTGCTATGGCAACAATCTGTTAGACACAGGTATACTGATCACAGATACAGTAACACTGACTGTCATTAGGCTATGTTACAAATGTTCTTGTATGTGATATTTCATTAACACACTGAGGTGATTGATGCTGTTACCTGTGGTGCTGCTGCTGTGATGCATCAGGCGTTACCGAGGCGATCACCGGGGAAAGCATCTTTGACGGTTGTAAAGACCGAAAGGATTTATGCTGTTTACCTTCTCTGTTATTTTCGCTTCAGTTTTCTGTTGAATTGATTAAAACTAAAGAACTTTTTTTCAGCGTTGTAATAAGCAGGTTTTCAGCAGCTGTAAAACATGTCGATCTTCTGCCGCTAAGTGTCGCTTTTGCATCCGCCATTCTTTATTTTCTATGAAGTGTCTTATCTCACCCATAATGCATTGTGCTACAGGCTATCTAAGTCAGTCTTACATTAGTCACTCATAGGGAAGCTTTATGCAACAGGTACATTTAAGTGTCTATGGCAAGTCTGACTTAAAGTTATATTTTAGTCAAAGACTAGGCGTAGTTTTATGCAAGTGGCCCCAGAATCTTGGAACTGGCTCTCCTAAATGGAATGCAATGTCATTTTCCTGCTGTCAAAATGCTGTGAAAAAGCTCTATTGTCATGTAGACTGAATGTTGATTTAAGAGTTATTTTTGTAAGTGGACTCACAACAATCTACTGTAAAGCTGTAGTATATATAGTACTGAGCCAGGAGCAGTTTGTCTGTGCTAAACAATCACATTAACACATGATGATGGCATTATGATTATCCTGCTCAGCGTCTCTTTGTTGACCACCGAGCCGGCTTTGCACACGTTCCTGCACACGCTCCCACATGTCCATGTGCTGCATGCATGAATGCAGGCACACGCAGAGAGAGATTTGGGTGTCTAGCTGTGGCAGGACTGGTTGGCAGAGCGGGTTCAGGTGAAGTCTTGGCTTCCCACCAGCACAAACTGGTCTGAACATCAATAACAGGTTGTGTTATTTCATGTGAGCTTAGTGAACCACATGTGCATGATGTGGCAGGATGTTTGTGTCACCAGAGGCACGAGGCACACCTGTAGCTTAGCTGGAGTCAGGACGGGATTAGGAGGGATACACCATCAGGAGGGGTGACGAGGGCTGAGAAAGGGAATCAGCCCCCAAAAACAGGAAGCTGAAAAGCTTGTGGGTAGGAGTTTCACTGGTGGTAAACCGGGTTAAATACTAGGAATTCAGATTAAATTAGCTGCTAGCATGTGAGTGCTTGTGTGTCTGTTAAAAAGATAATAAACATAACTTATTTATTTTCGTAGAACAGAATTTTATCAGCCATGTTAGCAGCGTGACTCTATGGCAGCGTTGTTCTGTCCACCACTCTGTTCCAGACTGAAATATCTCAACAACTGTTGGATGGATTGTGATGAAATGTGCTTCATCGTTCATGTTCCCCTCAGGATGAACTGTAATAACTTTGGTGATCCTCTGACTTTTCATCTAGCGCCATCATCAGGTCAACATGTTAAAGGTACCCTGTGGGGTTTTGATCATTAGTTGATGTTTTTACGTGTGGGTCTGTTTTGTTTGATTTCGGCCATGCACGTGAGGATTCTCATGCATTTGCATGTGCATGCTGCAATACACAGTCCTGCTGATGGTTTCTCATTATTCCACTGATCTCAGTTGGCAGTAATGCAACTGAAATACAGCAATGTGTCAAGAAAGGCAGTGAAGAAGAAGACTGCCAGCAAGTAAACATGTAAACAATGCAGGCTTTGCACTTTTAAGAAAAATCCTCTTTGCATGTGTTTTATAAGAAAGGAAATGCAGTCGACTCGTTTATTAGATCTCACAGATTCACACAACGTGTTTTAGTGAGAAACACTGAATATAAACAGAAACATAGTTTACAGGAAAACCCCTTTAATGTGTCCAACACTTTGGTTTATGACCAAATACCTGCAGAACTAATGACATTCCCATCAGCCTCAGCTGCTCTCTGTGTTTACTGCCAACTAGCTAATGTTAGCATGCTAACACGCTAAGACGGTGAACATGGTAAATATTATACCTGATAAACATCAGCATGTCAGTATTCTCATAGTGAGCATGCTGATGTTAGCATTTAGCTCACAGAGCTGCTAGCATGGCTGCAGACTCTCACAGGTTTTCTGTTTATTTGCTGTAATGTTTTAATCTTCCACCTTTACACCATCACACACATGCATTTACACAAACATGTTTACTTACCGCAACCAAACACGACACACACACACACACACACACACACACCCCACCACAATTTATCTTGCACTTGATGATCTTAACTTGTAGCCTCCCACACCTTCACTGTAACTGTGTCGATGTGATGAACTGTATTGCACCATTTTGATAAAAGTTTAAAAAAATAATACAAATAAAAAGTAATAATTCCACACGTGTATCTGTAAAATTAAAATAAACCCTTCAGTCATGAAGAATATTAGTGGTAGTTGTCAGTTTATGCAATCACATAAATATATTAAGCAAACTATTGTAATAGTGGCACAACAGCAGCAGTATAACTGTGTTAAATCAGCCAAAACTAACTGAATGTATTCTGGCAAATCACTAAAAACAAAAGTGCAGGAGACCAGAAGAATAATGTGAGCTGTTAGTCTCTCCTGCACACGTGGTTACTGTGACTCATCGTTTTACAAACAGAAAACAGAGCCATTATCTGTTCATGCCGTATTCATGTGTGCCATGCTGAAGGTTTATTCATGTTTCTTGTGGGGAAACGACAGCTCGGACTCATGGTGGGGGGGTGCACTGCTTTAAGGGGAGACTGTGCTGGTTCACTTGGTCATGACTGATAATGTGTCCCGCGGCGACGCTGACCTTCACCCTTTGTCTGCACGACTGCATTGCCACAGATTCATAATAATAAAGGAAAATACAGTTTTGTTATTTTGACCAATCGCTCTTATTGGTGATAATATTCATTTAAAAACAGAAGAAAACAGAAGTCAACATGAGCAGTCAGCTGATTAATAAGGTTTTAAACAAACCTCCGACTCCAACTCACATTATACTTCCTGTTTACATCCCCCAAAGCATTATGGGAACTATACTTCCAGAACTTGGAGCATGATTATACATCAGACCGGCACATACGGGTATGAAACGTCATGGCCGCGCCCCTTTTTTGGGGGATAGAAAACTGAAGATCCTATAGAAGTCAACGCAGTTTGACGTGTGTTTGGATCACAGTTTTGACAAGTTTATATGCATTATTTCGTGTTAAACAAACCTTTGTGTTAAGGATAAGTCTAACAGTCATTTTGCTACCTCACCTGAACCTGAGTGTTCGCGATACCTCTAATAAATTAAGGTTGATCGGTCAGCCGTCATGTCCCTTCAGACTTCCCCCGTCCAAGTGGATCAATGACCCAACACAGTTTCCAGACATGCTTATCCGGACATCCCTTCATATCTGATGGAATCAGCAGGTATCGTTAGGCTAAGTGTGTAAATAAGCAACCTATTGATATCCAACTGTTTACTCCTGCAGCCTCCCACTCAAGCTAACGTTAGCTATCCATCAGTAGTAACTGTCAGCAGCAGCATTCAGCTGTTCACCACACTGACACTGAATATTCATGCATCTTATGTGCCTCAAATCTCAGTGTGAAAGTGTTGGTTATTAATACGGTTGTTTTTAGTTTTACAACCTGCTACACAGCAGCTCTTCAGCATGTTCCTGTTTCTCTCGTTACGTGACAGCACGAATCTTTACCCCAAAAGGGGGCGTGGCCGTGGCGCTTGATGGTCTGATGTTTCCCAGATATAAGATAAATAATAGGTGTGACAAAACCCACAGATATGTGTTGTGAGTTATCACCTTCAAAGTCAGTATTTGCTAAAATGTTATCGTTACAATTCGTAGATGATACAAGACTATTATTACATGTTTCTTTTATATCAGTATTTAAAGATTTTAGGATTGAGTGTAGGGTCTGTGTTATAGAATATGGTTTAGGTCTGGCCTGATGTGAATCCAGGTTTAAGGCTTTATGTTTTGGATTTAGTTTCGGGCCGTGGTCCAGTCCTCAGAAGTGCTGTAGTGTTCAGGGTTTAACAGCTCAGGCTCCGGGTCAAGGTCTGATCAGAGGCTGTAAATCCACCGGCTCAGCCTTTCATTCAGGTTTTCCTTCTCTGTTGCTTCTATAGACACCTCTCTCTCCCACCCTCTTCTTCACCTCTGTGTTTATCTGCAGCCTGCAGATTTGTCAGTTCCCCCTCTCCTCTCCCTCAGGATTTGCTTCTTCCCTCATTTCATCAGAGGAAACGTTTCTCTCTCTCTCTGTCTCTCTCTCTCTCTCCATGGTAATGCTGGCTGTTTTCATCAGGTTGAATTTCATTATTCTGTGTATTTGTGCATCTTAATGAAGTGTGTGTTGACAATCTATTAGTGTAAGAGCAGTGTGGTGTTTGTACAGCCATATGTGTGCAATTACTGCTCTCTTGTTTGTTTGTTTGTGTGTGTGTGTGTGTGTTGGAGGTGTAAAGGGTCGATGTTCTTTTGAAGCCTGAATTTCTCCATCAACTACGACAGAGAGCTGCGAGCGAGGGATGAGGGAGCAGAGAGGAGCATTAAAGTGTAAAAACAAAGGTTTTATGGAGAAGTCTGAGAGGAGGCAAGGGGAGAGGAAACAAAGGGAGAGGAAACAAGAGGAGAGGAAACAAAAAACAAGTAAAGAAACTAAAGGAGAGAGGAGGAGAGGAAACAAGGGGAAAAGAGGTGAAGAAAGACAAGTGGAAATGAGAGGATAGGAGATAAGGAGAGGAAACAGAACCAGAGGAGATGAAATAATGAGGAGAAGAGGAGAGGAAACAAGATGGCAGGAGAAGAGAGATGAGGAAACAAGAGGAGAGGAGGCAAGAAGAGGAAAGGAAACAGGGAACCACAGATGAAATTCTGAGGAGAGGAAACCAAAGGAGAGAAGGAAGCTATGAGGATACAGGCTGAAGAAAAGCAATGAGGGTCAATGGAAAGACGTTCTATCTGTCACTTTCTATATAACACAGTCTACAGTATCTGTCTGTCTGGTTACCCTGCTGTCTGTCTCTCTCTGTCTGTCTCTCTCTGTTCTGACCTCTCTGTCTCTGTCTTGCTCTCCATTAGCAGCTTTTCCTCCTCAGGTGATTCATAAATAGTTGCAGCAAACTCTTTTTTTATCTTCAGCCTCCAACTCTCCTTTACCTCCCTCCTCCCTCCTCCTCTCTTACATTTACTCTCCCTCTCTCCTCCCCCTCTACTCGTCCATCCTCCCCTCTTTTGTTCCAAATCAATACGGCTTAACCTTTACCTTCCTGTCTTTAACCTTTTCAACTTTGCAGTCGTGCAGGTGTATAATGTGATTACTCACAGTGGGGCTCAGTCTCAAATGAAAGAGGAGACTCTGGTCTGACTTATCTCTCAGGGTAGCAGCAGGATGTTCATGGTGGAGGCAGAAGTAAGCACTTTCACTGCTGCTGTACAGGTGTGTTTTTTATGTTCATACCTTTGAAGTTCAGGGAGGAAAACCTAAATTAAAGCTGCATCATTACAGTGAGAGGGAACAGAGACGGTGACATCAGGACTGCAGGGTAATTATAGTTAGTGAGGAGAAGCAACACAAGACACAAGTTATGCAGAAAAATGTAAAATAATAAACTCACTGCAAAGTTACCAAACCCTGCCAGATCTGTCCCAGTAGGAATATATAATACAGGGCTTGAAATTAAAAAGTAACAGAGCTATAGTGCTTATTATTTCTTATCCCTACGTGTTGAGTCCGTTTTCCAACCTCTGCTTTCTGTTTTCACGCAGCTGTTGATGCATCTCGTGGTGCTTTCATCATCACACAGAACAGAAGTCAGGATAAATATTACATTAGTGGATTACGTTCACGTTCAGCCTCAAATAGAGACTGAAACACCATTATAATCTTTATAATTATAATTATATATATATATATATATATACAGACAGAGAGAGAGACAGAGAGAGAGAGAGAGAGAGAGAGAGAGAGGGCAGAGACAGAGAGTGCTGGATCAATGGATCAGGATTCGTTCGGATTCCGGATCAACGGATCAACGGCGTTCAGGATCGGCAGATCGTTCGCGATCCGGAATAGATCAAGATCCGCGTTCGTTCTTTGCGGATTCGGCGGATTCGGCGGATCGGCGGATCAGATCCGCTGCGGGATCAGATCCGGATCAGCGAGATCAGATCGTTCGATCCGGGATCAGATCAGATCCGGACTCGAAGAGAGAAAGGACTCAGATGAAGAGACATGAACCGCGTGAAGAAAGAGAGATGGAACAGAGAACAGAGAAGAGACGGACAGAGAGAGAGACAGAGAGAGAGACAGAAGAGACAAGAGACAGAGATCTGAAGAGACCAGAGACAAAGAGAACAAGAGGGTCGGTGGCAGGAACATCAGGTCAGATTTAATGGATTGGACCGTTTTCGTTGACACTCAGAGTGCATACGTAGACTCACATGAAAACACAGAGTTTTTAAATCAGCGCTGGACCTCTGGGTCGCCCCGGAGCACAATACATGCTGATACTACAGTCTGTTTCTGTGTGTGTGTGTGTGTGTGTGTGTGTGTGTGCACACCATCACTGATAGTGAATCCACTGAATTGTGTTTTGTGGAGCGTGGGAAAGCTCTGCTGATTTGGCCAATTACAGCTTGGCTAACAAAAGGTCACCGTTTCATTACACACAACACAACAACACACCACAACAGTGCCAAGTCGTCGTGACGCAGAGAGAAACAGAAGGAGACAGAAAAGGGATGGAGGACGCTCGTGTGTGCGCAGAAACAGGACTGAAGATATATTTATTTGTATAAATGTGTGTCACAGGAAATGTCAAGCAGGTGTCGTCCTCAGAGGAAGCTGTCTGGGTCGTGCTCACAGTCTGCTCACCACGTATTTCACTTGAAGCCCAGCAGTGATCTGACGGAGCCGAAGCAGCCATTTAACGGTAGTACAGGCAGTATTGTTATGCCGTCATTGGTCAAAAAAGCTCACATCCCAGAAACTGTGACCACACAGCACAATGATGTGCTGGAGTGTAACAACATTTGTACAAGTGTGTCTTGTATAAATACCTGTGCGTGTGTGTGTGTGTGTGTGTGTGGCTTTGTGAGGGAGAAAAAGAGCCTGTGTGTACAGATGTATTAACTGTTTGGGTATTAGTCCACAGAGACTTTCAGGTCGGGAGCAACATTCATCTCTCAGCCGTTTTTTCTGCTGAGCCGTAACATCTTTCCCCAGGAACACACACACACACATACACACACACACACACACACACACACACAAATCTACACACTAACAGACATCCAAGCGCAGTCTGGGCTTTAGCTCTGAAACGCCGGCCTTACACTCTGAAATCCGGTGTTGAACAGCAACTGTAAAAGCTGCATTAATACACGATGTCATCCAAGAAAAAGCAAAGATAGGAGGAGAAAAAAAACCACTCTTCCATTCATTGCAGGATGATAAGCGTTTACAGACTGCTGTATTTCTTCATGGAGCCTCAGAGTTTCCCTTCATGTTAGTGTGAGGGCTGATAGTGAACCAGTTCAACACTGAACTCAGTTTCTCCAGAGCTGCAGACAAAAGACTTCAGTCACAAAAAGGACTTCAGATTTAAACTGGAACTGTAAAAGTCCAACTGAAATTAAATTGCATGTTTTGTCTGCTACAGCATAAA